>VWPU01014647.1:0-61631 GCA_013398955.1 Callaeas wilsoni | reverse complement strand
GGCGCGGGGCGGCGGGGCCGCGGCGCCGCCATTCCGGGCCTGTCCGCAGGCCGGGCCGGAGCGGGGAGACGCGTCCGCGGTGAGTCCCGACGGGCACGGCGGGCCGGGGGACCCGCGTTCCCATACAGCGAGGAACGGGAGCGAGGACACTCGCGTGTACAGGGGCCGAGACTGGGGATCGGGTGCCGCCGCAGCGCGGAGGCCAGGCGGGAGCCGGGACCTGGCCTGAGCGGCGGACCCGCCGTCGCACATCTGTCCCTGCCTTGGCGTGTAGCTCATGGGGTACCCCCAGAGCCGTCTCTTACAAACGCGGCAGCCGCTGGGACTGCACCCATGGACACCCACGGCTTTGAACCGCGCCTTTCTCAGTGCTTCTTGCTAATAATACCTTCGAGTAATTGTCAGAGCACAGGACAAGTTTAAAAAGGCACATGCTGATTGTTTACTGTCTGCGTTTCTCAGTTGCGGCAGAGCCAACCAGTTTCGCTTTCAGTTTTCGGTGCTTCAACGCTTCAAACAAGAGTGGATACGTATTTAAAGGGTTCGTGAGCGAAATACTAGGTTTGAGTTGTACTTAGTCAGAAAGTAGTCTCGATACATTGAATTAGGCTTGCTGTTAAAGGCGCTTTACTGGTTGATTGCTGCGGGGGAAAAGGTGTGTAGGTGAGGTAGGGTCTGAATACGGTGTTACAAAATGGTGAAAATAAGTGGTTTACATTTTACTCTTTAGTATCAACACACTTGCTACGTCAAGATATTTTTGCAGTTTATATTTACATCCTCTAACGATATGAATTTGTGTAGATTGTACTTTTAGATTAGATTTTGTACTTTTAGATTAGATTATACATGCTGTAGTTCTGCAGACTGCTTGTCGGAGGAGGCTCATGCTCTTTTCAGTGATTTCAGTGGGACTCAGTCGAAAGTCTTGAAGGCCAAGTAAAGCAGATTTTTAAAACAACCTCACTATTAAGTTCAACAAGAAATGGTGCTGTTTGAGTTAAGAGAAGACTTCATTTAGATTTTGGTCAGTGGGTTTTCATACAGGTGAATTTGTGTTTCCATAGGAGCTGGGTTAACTTCTGTGCATCCTGGCATGTTTTTTAACATGCATTCCTCACTGAAATATGTGTTTTCTGACTGGTTTGTTGTTTTGGTTTTTTTTTTTTTCTGTTGTTTTTGTTTTTTGTTTTGTTGGCTGGGGTTTTTTTGTTTGTTTGGGGTTTTTTTGGGAGGTGGATTTTATGATTCGTTTGCTTTTTGGGTTTTTAGGGGGCTTTTTGGGTTTTATTTTTGTTTGTTTAGTTGGTTTTTTGTTTGATTGGAGGGGCTGGTTTTTTGTCTTTTGGTTTTTTATTTAGTTTTGGATTTGGGGTTGTTGTTTTTTGGGGTTTGTTGTTTTTGTATGTTTGGGTTTTTTTGTTTGGTTGGGTTTTTTTGCTCTACTCACTTTTATTCCTCAAAAATATTTCAGTTAGTCTATTTTGGTCACATTTGACACCAGAGCTCGAATTGCAAAGATAATTTCATACAAGTTTTGTGAAAACTGATGGCTGTGGAAAGGAGAGGGACTTAAATTAGTATCCTCAGTAAGAAATAAGCAGTTAGGTTCACCACTTCGTCTGTTCAAGAGACGTCAGACAAACAGTCTATCCAGCCATTGGTGATTATTGCTAGTAGTGTTACACATCTTTAGATTTGCTCTTGTTATCAAACATGAGCCAAGGGTGCTCCTCCACTCCTCACAGTTTCCTGAAAGGGATCTGTGAATGGCATGTCAAGGACAGCACAGGAGTCTGTGAATTGTAAAACATCACCTCTGTTAGGATCACAGTTTCAGAACTCTGTCGTTAGGGCAGTATGTGCTGAAAAGTCCACAAGTCCCATCTCTGTTAATTTGAAATTACTGTATAAAATTGTTTGGATATTAATAAATTTTAGATTTTCAGACTAGGATAACGTGCAAGGATTTGTCATTGTTTGAAATTTTGTTGCCAAGGATCTGAGTAAAGGCTTCTGAGTTGCCATCCAGTCACTGACCAGCTGGAGTAACCAGGTTAAAGCTTTTTAACCTGGATGCAGTCCACTGAACATAGCTTTATGCTATCCAGGTGCACAACCTGAAAACCAGCCAAAGAGGAGCTGGTGCTCCAAACTGCTGTTGTTACAGACAGGCTCTGTGTTCCTTGGCAAGTAGTACAGAATGTGGGATTAGGTCTCTAATGTAAGGTGCTCAGTCCTGGGTCTCTGTAGTAGTGTGTGGAAAGAAACAGGTACTGCTAGAGGGCAGTTCCTCCTGCCTGTCTGAGACACTACCCAGTGTCCGAGATAGATTTAGAGACGTGCTACGCAATGGGTAAATTTTCAAAAGGTCTTTTTGAACTTCAAATTTACTGGTCTTTGTTCCTGTAGCAGTATTAGTAGGGCTAGTAGGCTTAGAAGATGGAAAATGAAGGTTGTTCACAACATCTTGCATCTACAGGATTGTGGCTCTGCATTGGTGTCAGTTCAGAGCTCCAGTAACATAATCACATTACTTCTAAAATCATAAAAACGGCTTTGTGAAATAAGGGAGATAGAAGGCTGCTATCAAAAAAAATTGTGAAAATGTAGTTAAAATACACATTACAGAATGCAAAAGTCACAAGCCATGAATATTGCTGTCTTTTTAGGAGGTGGAGAATAAGAGAATGCAGGGACCAAACCTTCATTGCAGGGGAATTCTGTTTTATTTCAAATGTATGGTTAATTTACGGAGAATAGATTAATTTTTTTCTAAACTATAGTGGAGGAAATACCAGCAACAATTACATTAAACTAGAAATAAGAATTTTTTTGCTTTATTATCCAGCAGACATTCTGTGGATGCCCCATCCCTGGAAGGATTCAAGGCCAGACTGGGTCAGGCTTTGAGCAACCTGGGTACTGGATGGTGTCTCAGCCCATGGCACAGGGATTGGAACTAGATGATTTTTAAGGTGCCTTCCAACCCAAACCATTCCGTGATTGTTTTTGTTCATGCAGTGTCACAACAAAAGATCGGATAGATAATCTGATGTAGCCACTACTTCTAGAGACTGATTCATGCTTAGAGTTACCATAGTAAAATACATTTGGTCTTACCTGACATGAATGTAATATTCTTCCTCTGCACACTTTGTTTAAAGGAATGGATATGGCTATGCTGTCTCACATAGGACCTTATGGGGATTCAGGATATTGATTTAACTGATGGCAGTGTGACTTGTAAGATAGTGACTTACATGTCGAATAATTTGGCTAGGACAGATCTCCTCCTATTGTATTGTAAAGCTTCATTTTTTCTGATAGCAGAGTGTTTTCTCCAGGCCGTGAGACTTTATCCTCTGACTTTAGCAATAGTGTCTCCCATCAGGGCTGCCTGCAAGCTTGCTGTAAGCTACCTTTAGCTTTAGCATAGGAGTGGTTTTGGGGATTATACCCAGTTACATCCAGATACAGACTGGCCCTTTCTGGTGAGAGACCAGGATGAGTGTTTGTGTATGGCTGACAGGCACTGTCCTCTTGGAGGAGAGTGGAGTCTGCAAACAAGCAATCTCAGAAGGGTACAGAAATCAAATGGATTATGTTCTGTGCTTTCAGACCAAAGGCTAAGTCTTGAAAACATGATTCCTGCAACTGTTCACACTGTCCTGAGTGCTCTATATTTATGCTGCCACAGAAAGAACTGGTTACACTCGGAGGAGAAAAAACACAAGAAACGCTAAGGACTGAAATGCGCTTGCAGCTAAAGTATCCTCATCATGAATAGGTACAAAACTATCAGACAGCTCGGTGATGGGACCTACGGCTCTGTTCTCCTAGGCAGAAGCATTGAATCTGGAGAGCTAATAGCCATTAAAAAGTAAGTGTTTTCATACATTACTTAATAATGCATAGTCCAGGTTTTTCCTTTCTAGTTCTGCGTCAACTTGGTCATGCTGGTTTGAGTACTTCACATTCCATGCAGCTTTTTTATGTGGAGTTGTATTTGGGCAGCATGAAAAAGTTCCTTGTATCTTCCAAAGCCTCAGCAGGAGATAAAGAGGGTGAGATATATAGGCTTATCATAACAGCACTCTGCTGCTATGTGCAGTCAAACATGTGTTTTATGTATTATTTAGAGTATTCTTCAATGCTGCTTTGCAATCTACAGCCCTTTTACTGCTGCTTACATGGAGCATAATATTGTAGTCTGATTTTCAATGGAATATTAATACTGCAGTGATAATTAACACAATTGATTTCATTGTCCATTATCTGTATCTTTTATGCTATTACATATTGGTCTTTTCAGCTTAAGATTTTCTTGAAATTCCTCGAGAAATTCACTAGATTTTCTCTGCTGCTTCAGCAGTGACCTTAGTTTGTAAATGGCTTATTTGTCCTAGCTATGGTAAGAGACAGCTGTAAAGCATTGCAGGCACCTTCCTGAAATACCGACCATGACCATGACAAGGGACAGACTCGTCAAAAGAGCTTTCAGTACAATGCTGTTTTGTATGAGTAGTCAATAGCTGGCTTTATCAACTTTCTAAATCCCCTGTGCTGAGGGTATTTTGCCTGTATCAGACCTTGCTAGAAGCACCTTTAATTTTCAGTTTGCAATATGGGAAAAACTCAGAAAAATCAGAACAAGCCAGAGGTATTCTCTTAGCTTACGTGTTAATGCCGGTCCTTTGTTAAAAACAGAAGTGCCCCAGTAACTGAGTGCACAAGACAGTAACTGCAATAACACTGCTCAAAAAAAAATACAATCCAGACCCCTTCATGACATGAAGGACTTTTGTAGTTCTTAAACTACTTTTATTATAAGAGCTGATTTCAAACTGCAAACTTGCCACAATAATAAGTAATACTGAATTATCATTAAAGGCAAAGGCTCAGATATTCAGAGAGTGCCTAACTCCCTCTAGGATCCAGACTCTACACAGTTGAGTATTTCTGTAAGTTTTAGTCTGTGGTCTTCTTTGGGCATGTATGTGTGAGCCTTCATCCTTTTGGCTCTAAAGCATAGAGTTACATCTCAAAGAACTGAGTGGTAATCAAAATGTATATGAACACACAGAACCATATGTTTCACACAAATACTGTGTTCAGAGTTACAGTCTGGCTTAGGAGAAAACTGCCACACAGTTTGTTTCTGATAGAGCAGAGTTGCTTACAAGCTTGAAGGGGAAAGCAGAATTTGAAAAGCAGTTGGCATGATAGATGCACCTTGCAAGGAAAGGAGAAACATGGGGAGCAGTGGACAAAGGAAAATGTGGAAATACAGCAAGATATTAAAATTACAGAGAAATCAAAATATAGAGCAGAGGGGCAAGGAGAATATGATGAAATTGGACACCTAGTGAAGTGATTGGATCTTCATTTGATTTGTTTCAAAACCTTCTTCTGAGTTGTTCATAACTGTCAAAACTACCCTTATTCTTTTTACAATTAGACTCTGCTCCACCACATTGTTATACCAGAAAGAAAAATAGCACACCTGGGCTTGTTGAAGGCTCTGAATTATTTTCAGCAAGATATATATACAGAAAAATGCCATCCTGTGTAATAGTAATTATTATTTGACTGTAATTCTATTTGAGTGTGTATTCTAGTAATTCTACTTGACTGTACCTTGTCTAGAGATGTAAAGTTTTTTGACAAAGGAGCTAACATCTTACATTTTGGTGGAAGAACTGAATTGTTAAGATGCAGTGAGACTTTTGGTTCTAAGAACAGCTGATGTTTTCAATGCATTAGTCATCATTTTCCCCTCTACTTTTGTAGAATGAAGAGAAAGTTTTATTCCTGGGAGGAGTGCATGAACCTTCGAGAGGTTAAGGTACTTGTTTTGTTCAGTGGTTCAATGGTTGACTTCAAATTAGATGATCACTGTCACATTTGGGGGTAGCATTGAATTCTTTACAACTCTTCTGTCAAAAAACTACTCCCAAAGTGAGCTGCAGCATATGACATTACAGTTCCGTTTCCTGACTCTGCACTAGGAGTGTCTTATAAAAATGCTTAATGAAATTCTGTAGTCTTACAAAAATTATTTGGTTGTAGAGAGCTGCTTCCTCCTTGCAGTGAGGGGTGTGTGAGTGAGAGCTTTCCTGTCACGAAACCTGGAGCTGATGGGTGTTTGTTTTTCAGAACTTGAGAACGCATGCCCTTTGCGCAGCATTAACTTTTGTACATGCAGTTGTTTCTCTATAGTTGGTTTGGGGGCAGACATTTAGCACGAAATTCTGATGGCAGTGAAACATTGGGGCTAGGCTCTAAGGACTTCATTAATTTATAGTCAGCACCGAAAACACGCCGAAAACCTAGGTGATTTTTCTTACAGTACCGTGTAAAAATGGATGTCAAATACACTGAAAATCTAAAAAGAAAAGAGAAGGAAGACCCAAGTTTGCTAGTTTTGGCTGGGGTAGAGTTAGTTTTCTTCGTAGCAACTCCTATGAATCTGTGTTTTGGATTTCTGACAAAAACAGGCTTGACAACACAGGCATGTTTTAGTTATTGTTGAGCAGTGCTTTCACGACCTTAGGCCTTCTCTGTTTTTCATGCTTTCCTGTCAGTGAGTAGGCCGAAGGTGGGCAAAAGGCTGGGAGGGGACACAGCCAGGACAGCTGACCAAAGAGACATCCCATATGACATTGTGCCAAGCAACAAAAGCTGGGGGAAGGAAGAGGAAGCAGGAGACCTTCAGAATGATGGCATTTGATTCCCAAGTAACTGTTATGTGTGATGGAGCCCTGCTGTACTGGAGATGGCTGAGCACCTGCCTGCCCATGGAAAGCAGTGAATGAATTCCTTATTCTGCTTTGCTTGCATACTTGACTTTTGCTTTACCCATTAAACTCTCTATCTCAGCCTACGAGTTGTCTCACTTTCTGCTCTTCTGATTATTTTCCCCATCCCACTTGGAGGGCTGAACAAGCTCAGCTGCCCACAAAGGTTAATCCACAATACCAAGGAAGACTTTCCAGGGTCTTTTTTAGTCTTGACTCTAACCTAACTGTTGCCAGTGCAGGTGCAAGAAGAGTGTGAATTCTGCCATTAGGAATTTTCTTACAGAGAAAATTGTTTTGGTGCTTAACAGTGATAGCAGATAGCTGGCTTTTGAATGACCAGCACATTAAATTGCTGCATAGACTGTGTATGTATGTGGTAATACTTTGAGATCTGGCCTTTGTTCTCAGAACCGTCTGATAATTTAAGACACCAAAGAGTTTTTGAAGTTAATCCTTCTGCAACAGTGAAATAAGTTTTTTTTTTTTCTTTTTCACTGTATTAAGACCCTTGTAAAATCCTGTTTGTATTTTCTGTTTCTAGTCTTTGAAGAAATTAAACCATGCCAATGTGGTAAAGCTGAAAGAAGTTATCAGGGAAAATGATCATCTGTATTTTGTGTTTGAATACATGAAGGAAAATCTTTATCAGTTAATGAAAGAGAGGTATGTAACAGCATCACCCATTCCTGATACAAATTAATAACTTGTGTAATGTGCATTTAACACCCCTGTTACTGTTCAAAGGACTTTGGATCATTTGTTTAGGCTTAGATCACTATAGCTTAAAGCTGCAGGCTGCAGTAGGAGCTGTGACTGTCACCTCTGAGCATATGCCAGCCAGTCTAGTGAGAGTTTCCGGTGTCTTGTCCCAGATTAGTGTGGTAGGGGAGTAGGGTCTTCTTTTAAGAGGTAGGAGCTGTGGGCTTTTAACAGTCCTCACAGTGAGGAGGCATTGGACCTAGAACTTCTGATTTCTGTGTAAGAGCACCAACGGTGCTTTTTTATAAGAGAATGGTATCAACACCTCTTCTTTCATGATTTCCTCAAATAAATGAATAAATAAAAACTAGTTGGAACAGTAATCAAGAGGTGTCAAATTTTGGATTGCTTCCAGGAATTATTTTTCCTTGCAGTTTGATCTGACATGACAAAGACTGCTTGTTTCATTTGTCAGCATTCTGAATAAAATCTAGCTTTTTGATATTTGCTGAAGCATTAATGAAGTCTTAATTTTAGCCTTTGGGCCATGATAACATCCACCAGAGGATAACTGAGGGCAACATTTCCTGCTTTGAATTGTTTCTCTCTATGGACCATAGTATCAGCCTGGGAGATGACTATAATCTTCCTTGATTTAACAAAGTAAGGTTATTGTTACAATATATCTATGTGAATGCCACGTAAAACACCTTATTAAGCCTAAAAATACTTACTATGCATGCACAGGTATAGAAAACTAACTTAATTGGGCACATATATATGGATGCTGATTTTTAATTATATGAAATAATGAACTTTGAAGAAATGGTTCAAGTCTATAACGGAAACAAATTATCTTAAGGAATTTCGCAGAAATGCTTGATATCTTACCTTCTTATGAAAACAAAAAGCCCCACTGTCTCTAAAAGTATTCTTTGCATCATACTCTTAACAGTGTAGCTAGGCCATGGACTTGTTAGACATTGTGTAAGTCAAACCTTTAAGAATGTGATTTATTTACTTAATTCTTAGTTAAATTGCCAGTTTTGTGCCAAGGGACTGTAAAGGAAATAAGTATTTCTTCTGTAAATAGAAAAGAAAGTAGGCAAATACGAAAAGCTGACTAGCAGTTTTATTGTCATTGCTACCTTTTATCTTTGGTTCATTAGATAGCATAAACTAATGTATGAATTTAATCATTAATATTTATTTCTTCCCTTTTATTTCACAGAAACAAACTGTTCCCTGAGTCTACAGTTAGGAATATTATGTATCAGATCCTGCAAGGGCTTGCATTTATTCATAAGCATGGTAGGTTACATTTTAGCTATAAACATTCTGAATTAGAGCCAGACAGTGTTTCTATAAGGTTTTTGATTAATACACTAGCAATTACATTACTAACTTTAGTAGAAAGAATGATCAAAAGAATGGCTCTGAATGAGAGATTCAGATTACTGAAAACACCTGTATTTTATGGTTGCCTAATACCTCATTCTGGAAGTTTGCTCAGTTCCTTTTCTGGAGATTTCCACTTTCTCAGTCTGGCAGCTGGCCACTCTCAAACTCATTGGATGTTAATAGATACATTTCTTTATAGATTTAGAGGTCCCCGAAGACTGAGAATAAAAAGAAATTACTCTTTTCTCAAGGTACACACAGATGCCTGAATAAAACACATATTCTCTATAAGATACATTTAAAGTACTAAAGTCCGAGTGACAAACAGCTTTTCCTTGCGTGGACTTCAGACTAATATTTACAGCAATGATAAAAGCTAAAGCTGATGTACCAGCCAATAGTAACAAGACCCACTTAACTAATAAAAAAATCTCAAAACAAACAGCTTATTTTAACGATAGCTTCCTCACCATGTTTTGATGACCTCTGCAATTCTGTCCGCTAGATACACTGTAGGGTCTGTTGCTGGGCCACTCTCTGGGTTATCAGCAGAGAACTGACATCGATGGCCAAAGATCTGGAAGTGAAAGCCTTGTAGGATCAACATTACAGTTGACTTGAAGAACACATTTAACTGTGTTTCGCAAAATATTTTCCAGCTAATGGCTTTATTCAGTCTTCTCATGGGGCTTGGATACTCATCTGAAACCAAACTATAAGTTCCACTCTGTTTCAGTGACATCCATAATATGTAAAACCAGAAAAATACTATGATTGATTTGCAAAAATCTAAGCCACCTTTTTTCAGTAAATTGTCAAATGGATCACAGCCTTTCAGAACAGCTTTTATTGCTATTTAACTTACTATAGCTGTGAAGGCTGAACAGTTCTATGTCAAAACTGTCTTTTTCACTGATCTGCTACCACACTAGACTTGTATTTCTGCCAAGATTTTGCAAATCTGTAGTTCAGAACACCTGGAAATGTTTGGCAAGCCTGACCGGATGGTTGTGATGGTATTGTGGCTCACAGTATAAGAATGGGTGTCCCAAGATTCTCTCTGCAACAGTTTTGGAAAAAATCACATGATAATGTTTTCCCTCTTTCTGTTTCTCTGTTCTCCTCCTGTATAGCATGGAAATGCTTGTCAAGTAAGCTTTTTACATTCTTTGTCCATCCAAACTCTTAAGCATCTTTTTATATTTGAGTACACAATGGATTGCTCTTTTTACAAGTTTGTCATTAAATAAATTGCCTCACAAGCATTCTGTTGGTGCATATCTGTGCAGCAAAATACAGAAGTGATTGTACTAAATGCTAAGAACAGCCTTAATTGCTCTGCCTGGTACCTTCCATAAAGAGGCAGTAGTTCGAGTGGGCACCAGAACATCAACTCAGCATCCCTAGGAAGGATGCAGTCTCCTGGTTAGTAGATACCTACAGCGCTATGTCTTCAGTGCTGTTACACATTAATCTAACAAACAAAAGCTAATCTAGTTATATTGGACAATGTAGACACATCCTGTGTGAATGTTTAGTCCATTCTCTGTGGGAACATATTCAAAGCCATGGAAAAAATAAGCATATTGGAGTCTCTGAGAAGGAGCTCAGAGAGCTCCAGTAAGGTATTACAGAGGGAGTTGTATATAGGAACGGTGATGCAGGTGCTTGCAAGAAAGAAGCATAAGGACAAGATTTCCAGGCTAATGGTGGAAGCAAATTTCAGAGACAGTAGTCAGTGATAGTCCAGCCCTCTTCTCTCCTTTGTATTGAAAGAGCTCTTGCCAAACATTCATTCATGATTAGTTTTTGCTGAATGCAGAGAGCACTAAAAAAATACACTAAGATCCTCTTGAATGGTGTTGAGTAGCTGAGTGCTTGCAGATTATGTTCTCAGATTTAAAAAGAAGTTCAAAGTGCCAAAAAACCCTCATTTTAATTTATGTTCTGTTTAAAATAACATTTTATGTAATTGATAACTTCATTGGACAGTTTCCAATTAGAATGAAACTAGCATTAAAATGGTGGAAATTTTTTTTGTGTTAGAGAAGTGTCACTTGAAAGAGAGCTGTCTGAAGAATGCTCTGAATTGTTACAAGATAGCCAACTTGTGTATACTGTTCTTCACAAACTGAACAACACTGTACCGATCAGCTCTGCTTATCACATAAGACTTTGATGTCTGTGTGGTGCTATTCCAGCTTCAATGCTAAGAGCTAAAGCAAAACAATCCAGTTGGAAAATAAAGGATACAGCTGTGAGTGACATTGCAATCCACATCAATATTTCCTTTGAATTTCAGGGTTCTTTCACAGGGACTTGAAACCCGAAAACTTGCTTTGCATGGGACCAGAACTTGTGAAAATTGCAGATTTTGGCTTAGCCCGAGAAATCCGGTCTCGACCTCCTTACACCGATTATGTATCCACAAGATGGTAAGTGCTAGTACTCACCTACATTGTAGGAACTTGCAATCAACACTTGAAAGTAGTACAGTACTGAATTTGTGCTGATTGTTATATCACTTTTGATGCCTCCTCATTAGGAAGCTTTTATTTAAGTTTGGTGTAATTTGAAAAGCTTCAGGTAGTGCAAGACAGTTTACAGATAGCAGCAGCACAGGAGCAGAGAGGGAGTGTGGTAAGGCAGGTGGGGACATGCTAGGATTGCTGTGTGTCAGGAAGATATAAGAGAGGTTACAGAAGCTTATGTAGTTTTAATCAAAAAAAGAAAAAAGGTCTGTATATAGGAGAGGAGAGGGGGTTTTTAAAGAATGCTCTTAGTAGCAAAGAATGAAGAGGTGAGTGATTTCACATATGTTTGAATTGATTTGATTGTTGGGATTTCCTTTTCTTTCTTTCCTCTACAGGTACAGGGCTCCTGAAGTCCTTCTGAGATCCACCTGCTATAGTTCTCCAATAGATATTTGGGCGGTTGGTTGCATAATGGCAGAAGTTTACACGCTGAGGCCTCTCTTCCCAGGCGCCAGTGAAATTGACACTATATTCAAAATTTGCCAAGTCTTAGGGACCCCAAAAAAGGTAACTGAAGTGATATGCTAGACTGCAGTAATCTTGGAGCTGTTCTACAATACACAATGGCATCGTAGCAGTAAGCATAAAAATAATAAATTTTCCTGCTTACTGGTAATTTATGGTATTGGTCTCTAAGATAAACTAAATTAAAACTTAGTTTCTGTGCGGTAAGCATTACGTAATTATGCTATAAAAGCTGACACATAGAGGAGGAGAAATAGACCCCTGAACAGCAAATGAAGTTCTTAGACTGTGATTTCATTAGGTGGGAATTTAATTTTCTCTTGTACGCTGCGTATAAACCTATGGTTTAAGAGGCTAAAATTGAGATCGTGGCAAGATTCCTATTTCCTGATTCCATTGGTGCCCTTGACCCTGTCAGATGTACAGCAAGACTCACCTGCCACCAGAGGTTTGAGGTGAAGATTTTTTAGTGAAATTTTCAATATAAATCTAGAGTAAGCTGGACACAGTCTGTTACTGGTAGAATATGTGCTAGTGCGCTTAGGCACTGATACTTTACAGCTAAACTTTTTTTGTGTTTGGAAATCTCATTCTTCCAGAACGACTGGCCTGAAGGATACCAACTTTCAGCTTCCATGAATTTTCGCTGGCCTCAGTGTGTACCTAACAACCTAAAAACTCTCATACCTAATGCTAGCAGCGAAGCGGTGCAGCTCATGAGAGACATGCTGCAGTGGGACCCCAAAAAGCGGCCAACAGCTAGTCAGGTTTGATTTTGTTTTCTTTTTCTCATGTCTACTTGTAATTTTTTTCTTTTACTGCAAGGAACAGTAATTTAGCAGTTGCTCAGGGGTGCAGTTTTTAGAAGGGAGGAGAATCCAAGAACAATTTGCAAGACAAAGGAGGGTAACTAAGAGAGAGTAATCAGTCTTCTGCATGAAACATCAACTGCTTGGGGTATGTGCTCAGTAATCAAAGGTGTGACTGCAGTGTGTAAATACACTTGAATTAAGTGTAATCCAGTCACTGTGAATAGCAGCAGAGTGAAGGTAGGATGTATGGCTGAAGGCTGTGATGCTGTTCTTTCATTGCTATGCGCCACAGAATGACTGGAATCTGGTTCAGCCGCCTTGCCCTAGGCAACCCGTGCCAACGTTGTTACTCTCAGAGTAAAAAAGCGTTTCTTGATGTTCAGAGGGAGATTCCCGTGTTTCAGTTTGTGCCCATTGTCACTGGGCACCCCTGAAAAGAGACTTGCTCAATCTTCTTTGCACTTTCCTTTCTGTTTTTTTGCATACTTTGATAAGATCCTCAAGAACCTTCTCTTCTTCAGGCTGAACAGTCTCAACTCTCTGCCTTTCTTCATGTGTGAGATGCTCCAGTCCCTTAATCACCTTTGTGGTCCTTTGCTGGACTCTCTCCTCTATGTCCATCTGCTGAGGAGGCCAGAACTGGGCACAGTAGTCCAGGCATGGCCTCACCTGTGCTGAGCAGAGGGGAATGATCACCATTCTTGACCTGCTGACAACACTCCTGCTCAGGCAGCTCAGGAGTTAGTCTTATTTGCAGGAAGGGCATATTTGGTAGCCTTTCCATGTTCAACTCGGTGTCTACCAGGTTGTGTCCTGCAGAGCTGCTTTCCAGGTGGTTGACCCCAGCATGTACTGGTGCATGTGGTTATTCCTTCCCAGGACTTGGTGTTTACCCTTGTTAACTTGATGAGGTTGCTGTCAGCCCATTTCACCAGCCTGCTGAAGTCCTGCAGGATGGCAGCACAACCAACCAGTGTGTCAGCCCTTCCTTCCACTTGTCTCATCGGCAGACTTGCTGAGGGTGCACTCTGCACTGCCAGCGACATCATTAATGGAGGTGTTGGAACAGTATTTGTCCCAGTATTGACCTCTGGGGAACACAAATACTTCCTGGCCTCCAACCAAGACTTCGTTCCACTGATTGCCACCCTTTGGGCCTGGCCTTCCAGCCAGCTGTTAGTCCACCTCACTCTGTTCCTCCAGCCCAGTGTTGCCTGGATAAGACTAGCTTTTGCAAGGCAGCCTTAGCTCAAGTGCACTGCAGATATGTTTCAACATCCTCTACATAAGTATTGCCCAAGTCATCAGTGTTGCACATAGAAGTGGTGGTAGCTGCTGGTTTCGGGTAGTACTCAACTAATACAATGAGCAGAGCACCTTTTGGAAAACAGATGTGATTCTGGGTCCGAATCTGGCTTGACTTCAAGGGCCATAGCTGAGCCTTTGTGATTTAATTAGACCTTAAGTACAAATTGCAATATAAAGCTTGAAATCTAATTAAAATAGTTAAAAAGTGAAGTAGATTAAGAAATCTCAAAGGTAACAAAGAACAAAAAAGTACTGACTGTAACAGTATTAAGAGCACTAACAAATGTTTTACAGTGAGGTGCAAATAGAGTGAGGAATCTGAGCTTTTAGAAGCTTTTTGCCATAAGAAGTCCTGTGAAAGGGAAGATGAGTATACCTGAAACTGCAAGATAGATTAATTGCCTTTACTGACAACTCCTTAATTATTTGTAAGGCAACATAAAAGTACTTTTACTAACTAACTTTACTAACTTGTCAAAAAAGATAGAGGTTAATTTTCATAGGAGTTGTATTTCTTTCACTTAATTCAGTCTCAGAAATGGAGAATGGAAGATATGAGATGTCTCTTGGGGTCATTGAGTTTTGCTGACTGGATCTGTAATGGTGAGGGGGATGTGTTTGCACATGCACTCATGAAGAGACAGCGTGTAATGAAACATGCCTTTAGATGCCATGTCCCTGGTTAAATATCTTATTTCTGCAGAGCCTTTCCTTCTGTAGTAGTCCACAGAGGATTTGATAACTCAGTATCTCTTGAAACTCCTCTACTATTGCAGCATTTTTGTGAAGTGGATTGTGCTCACTAGAATCTGGTGTTGAGATACGGGTCTTCTGCTGTTTCCCACCCCAGAAAAAAAAGAAATTAAATTTGTACTGACACATAGGATGAGAGTAAATGAAAAACTTTGATTTTCTAAGCCTAACATCTTTATTACTTTTTAGGCACTTCGATACTCATACTTCCAGGTTGGGCATGCCCTGGGCATTCAGGAACTGGGAAAACAAAAGGAACTGCATAATAAATCGTCTCTGCATATTAAGCCTGTCCCTCCAGCACAGCCCCCTCCGAAACCTCATGCCCGAATTTCATCAAGGCCTTTTCAACAAAGCCAGTCTTCTCAGCACGTGGTATATGCATGTAAGACAGACAACTCTGGGACTGAGCACAGTAACTACTTACAAGAGGACAAGTCTAACCAGGTTCTTCTGCCTGCAATTCACAATAAGGTTCCTCAGCAGGTAAAGGTCTATCTGGCATAAGATAAGCTTTCTGATATACTGCCTGATTTTTTTCCTTGTGTTTCTTTTTCTTGTTTTCTTTCAAGGTTCTTGTACTTCACTAAAAGGACAAGGAATGGGACTAACAAATGGTTCCAGCATTCCAACTTTCTGCTAGGAAGTTCCTCTACTGAAATCTAAATCCAGTTGTTGTAAAACAAGCAAGTCAATTTCTCATTTTAGAGCCATTTTGTGCTTCCATTTGTTGTAAAGCACCACTTACAGGATGACACTGATTTCATACGAGTAAAAAGGATGTACAGTGTTCAAAATATTAATGGGATTGATGCCAGAGAGAAAAGTATTAAGCTAGATAGTATTGAAATGAGGGAAAGGAGGCTATTTGCCTTCATCCATTTAAGGCATCCAGTTTACTGACTGGGAATAATAGTCCCTTTGGTCTTCCATACTGGACATGGAAACCAACAGATTATTCTTTCAGCATGGGAACGTACCCTTTCTGTCTACTAATGAGGAGACTGGATTCATAAAACAGGTGACGAGAGCAGACGGTGCAAATGCTGCTGCTGCAGGGTCAGTCATAAGTAGGGTCTGTACTGGCCAGTATCACACGAAGTTGAAATCTACTGCTGAGCCTGAATGACTGAAGAGACACAAATTTGTACCTATGCTGTCTTGCAAGAGAAAAAAAAAAATTAATGTCTAGACACAAACTTGTGGAAACATAAGCATTCATGCAGTTTTATACTCCCAGCATGGGTCTAGAAGTAAAAATTGACTGTAAGGTAATGGTTTGGGAGGTGCTTACTGAAACATGAATAGAATTGGAATTGAGACCCAAGAAATTTCTTCTTTTGTCAGTTCAAGACACTTTATTACAGGGTGAAATGCAGAAGATACGAAATGTTGGCAGGCTACAGATTCTGTTCTTAGCATGTTTAATGGAAGATGAAGATTGTATTGTTACAGCTCTACTACCACTATCTCTTTGAGATAAGGGGAAAAAAATCCTCTTTGTTCCTCTCACCTAGTTTATGGTCTAAGCACATGGATTTGTCTCTTTTCAATCTTTCTAACAGAAAACATCTTCTGAGTCTGAGAATATAAATGGTGAACTTAAACCAAAACCTAGGCGAAGATGGGAACATCTTCCCAGGACAGTTAAGAGTTCTGAAGAGTGGGATGACTTGGAAGACCTTGATTTCAGCTCTTCCATGACGAGAATGGACTTGAAAAACAAGAAGAGGCAGAATGATGAAACTCGTTGTAGGTAAGGGGATTTTTGTGTGCATGTGCTATTTGGTCTATTTCTTTGGCCTTTTCCTCTTTCTTAGTAATGTTGCTCTTCATGCTTTCTTTGTATCTAGAAATGTGTATCTATACAATGTCATGTTCTTTTTTTTTTCGCACTGAAAATGATAATTGGCTTAAGTCTCCCCAAATTAATCTTTGAATATATATACTTTCGATTTTCCACGTGGACCATTTTGACATACTCCATGCATATTAACTGTTTTGGACAAGTCTAAGCTGCAGTTTTCTTGGATGGTAGACAGAAGAGAGAAACGTACTGAGTGATTCATAAAAACTTTAAAAGCAGTATATAAGGGAACTAGAAGCACAAATCTGGTTTTCAGGGGTACTTGTATGACTTTGGGTTGATAATACTCCCTGTTGTCTGTGTGTTTATGGTACAGCAAACACATTAGAAGGAAATGATTGCTGGAGATGGGATGGGGTTGAAAAAGCCAACTGTGAATAAACGTGTACTATAGGAATTGGACTATGTGTACCAATTTTTGGATTACAGATTTGAAAGCATTTTGGACCTGAAGCCTTTGGATGCCGTAGGCTCTGGCAGCAGTGCACGAACTTCCCAAGCGACTTTTTTGCGGCAGGACACTCCCACATTGCGAGTTTCTGCAGCAAAGCAACACTACTTAAACCATTCTAGGTATCGACCTGGTTAGTAAAAAATACTTTCCTTCCTGCAGTTCCAACAGGAGTATGAACTAGTCATTGGTACATTAGTTGTTATCCTATGAACTTGTTGAGGAGGGTTACTGCTTAAAGAACATGAGGAGAGAAAGAGCTTTGTTAATGTAGATGGCCATGACACAAACTGTTTTCTAGTAGTCTAGCAACTGAGAAGTGCTGCTTACAAACAAGGGGACAGGATTGTTGATGCTTCCTCCTGACAGATGTTCTCATACTTGGAGTGCGTTAGAAAATGTCTGTATATGTGCCCTGTCTCCCTAAAAAGTATAAGACTGGTCGTCTAGACTGGGAAAGAAAGGGCTATGTGTTTAGCTCATGAGTGTGTAATACCATGAACAACAGGCTAACTAGTAGTGGGAATATGCATTGCTGTAGTTTGGAGTTAAGTAAAATGCAGATGCATGTCTCTATAGAGAATTACATGCCTGTCTTCATGATAACCTGTGCTATACTGAGACCAGTGCTGCGGCAGAATGAAGTACAGGGCGCAGACAGCATGTCTGCCAGTATTTAAAATGAGCTGGATATAAGTGTGTTCTTTTCATAATTTCTATTCATAAAGGTAGTGTTAACTATTTGTTCACTTGTAGTACTTCAAAATTAAATAAACTAGAAGGTATTGTGACAGCAAACTCAGTCTTTTTTCCTGAAACAATTAATTGACTTTCAAATTGTCTCCCTTGGGTAGAGTTTTGGTAGCTAAAACTTGTTTTACTAGAGGAGATTGTAAAACACATTGATCCCAAGCCTGCTTTAGCCATCTCATAAATTGTGAGTGCATCCCTGAATGTTAGGTACCCTGCTTAAATATAGGATCTATGTTAAATACAAATCATAGGTGACATCTGAACTGTACTGCAAACTATTTGCATAACCTGTGGTTTCAGTAGAGACACCAAAGAAGAGTACAGTATTATGAGAAACGGAATTGCCATTATTGCCTCTCAGGTTATCTTGTTGCTGTTAGGCTTTTATAGGAAGCACAAGATTTCATGTACATAGCAAGGTTCACTCTCTGTGACCTGAGAATATTTGTGGCCTTGATTTAAGGACCCTGTCCTGTGATATAAGCAGCCATTGATGCTAGTGGAACTACTTACATTGTGATGTTGCAGGATTAGGGCCTGTGGCTAGTTACAGCATTCCTGTGTTATGAGAGGATGGAGAGTGACCTAGAGAGTTACTGAGAGGGAGAGGTTTTGTTGTTAAGTTGAACCAGACTAAGACTCTGGTCTAAGAGTGTGCATCAGGTGGAATGAATGCAGGCCTGTGTGGCAACAGGAATTTTAGTGAAGTAATCTTTGCATTTTTGCAATATAGGAATAAGCACCAGGAATAGCACAGTCTCCACTTCAGACAAAGACTCTGTTCCATCTAATCACTGGTCCAGTTCTGGTTTGTCTGGGAAAACTTCTGGTTTGGGAGGAAGTACTACCAACAGGATGAATTCAGGTAAGAAAGTGTGCTTAAGACTCTGAGAAATGATGAAAAGTGATGTCTGTGCAATTCCCCACCTGTGTATTTTGGTATCATACATTTCCAAAACACTGTCAGCTCCAAAGATACCTGCTACCCTGTCTTTTCTTTGTGTTAAAATTGGTTGTGAGCACTCTTCTTCGAGAGACTGCAATAGTAATTTCTTGTAATGAATCCTCACATGTCTGAAGTACCCCATGCGTAGAAGGCTGGACAGCTTAGGTCTGTTCAACCTGAAATACTTTATCTTGCTTTCAGTTTCCCTCTTCAGTTTCTTTAATTCATTTTTTCTGGTTTCCAAATTATTTTAGTCCACCTAGTGCATAAATGGCTGTCATTACAGGAGAAAGCTGGTATAAATTGAGCTAGCCATACACACCACTCTCATTATGTGAATTAAGCAAAGAAAATCTATCATTATGTCTTTCAATTAATGTTGTTTAAAATAATGTAGTAATTGTAGTTTAAAAAATTCAGACAAAAAGCAAAACTCTTCAATTTTTCTTCTTCAGGATTTTTTTGGCATTTGGTATTTCAGGTATTTAATCACTGTTGTTTGAGTTGAAGTAATTAATTTGTAGATTTTTACATTAGATTTTATCAGCTATAACATGGTGATAACACATTGATGTTTTTAGATTGTATCTATGTATTTCCTCTCTAAACCATGGCTTCAGGTTTTCATGTGATACAGTTCTGCAGTGCCATACTTCTTTTGCATATGTTGTTTTGAAAGTGTTTTATTGCCAAAGTTTGTGTTGAATCTTAGCCCGAAGAAACATTTTGGGCCTCTAGAAACTCAGGTTAAAAAAACAAAACAAAACAAAACAAAAAACCCACTTAAAGTTTTGGATGTAATTTAATCAGAAAATTGTTCTTTAAAGATTCAAGATGGGAGGACACTGTTTAGCTCATGTAGAGCTAAACTACATGAGAACCTTTATGTACATAGCATGTCTCCTTCTTGGCTCTTTTACAAGTTATTGCTTCTTTTGTAGCAGCATGGGATGTCATTAGATTTTTCTCTTTTTTATTTTATTACCATCATTTCCCGAAATAGGCTTTGCCACTGCTCTAGTACAGCGTAGGCACACGTGCAATGGCTCTGGTCTGTGCATGATACCTTTTTTAGTGTCCTTCTGTGCTACAACTCTGGACTGTTTTCTTCCATTTCTATGGCTTGTCTTAGAGATCAGTCAAATCTGTTCCTGCTCATCTTAGGGACAAGTTTTATAGCTGGCTTTCAAAATTTGAAATGTAAATCTGTACCAGATTTTTAAGTTGTGCTCTCACAGGCTTCAGCAAGAGCTTTTTGTAGCACCAAAGCTCCAGTCTCAATACATAGAAATCAAGAGTCAATATATTCTTAGCACATAGTTGCTGAAAGTCAAAGAAGCTAATTCCAACTGAAATGTGACGTTGTAGAAGCTTTGAGAAACCTTGAAAAAGCTGAGATGTCAGGGAGAGTTGCCATTCTCCCTGACAGGTACAATTAGTACCTGTTTTCCATTAATCTGTAATGCTGACAGTCTCCTGAATGCAGGTGTATATATAGGAGCTGTGGATTTCAAGTGTCTTCAATTAAGTTCTCGTTTTGATCAGTCCATCATCAGGCTTGGTCTTGAACAGGACCCCTCATGGCACACCTTTGTTGTCTGTTGACATTACAGGAGATCCATTGTGTTCAGGTGTTCTTGCCATTTCTTTCAGGCCCCATAGGATCAAGTGGTTTAACGAGGGCTTATGTCCCTCCATTTCTGAAGAAGGAAGTAGGTTCTGCTGGGCAGAGGGTTCAGTTAGCACCAGTTGTGGATCCATCTTCTGGTAAGTCCAGTACTAAAGTTCTCTTGGTCTCCTGGTCAGTACTCATGATGCTGTATGTATGCAGCACTGAACTACCTACCTTTGCTTTATTTATCAGTATATGACTGACTGGAAGTATTGTTTGTAACCTTGCAGAACTTCATATGGAGAAGGATTTGGTTTGTGTTTACTTTCGTTTATTAAATATGTGGATTTATTTACAGCCTGTTTCAATAGGACCTAGAGGCTGGTGTGAGAGCTGACACAGAATTCACACTTGTCAAATCAGGGATGTACATACTCTGTCTGCTAAGGTTTTAGGGATTGGATCCACTATCGTTTCACATCAGCAAACTTTGTTAATAAAGGAGGCTTATTTCCTGAAGAAATAAGAATCTGGACCTGCATCCAGGTGTTGTTCAGTGTGGACAGCTCTCAGTGAACCTTTCTATCATGGAATTTTTTCTCCTTTAGATTTTGCATCTCTGACATCAGTCAGACCCCTTATTGGATGGCCATCGTTCAGTTCACCTACCAAAAGCTCACCAAGATTAATGCCTCTCCCGCCGGCAGCGGAGCCGATCCACGGGCGCGTTGACTGGTCTGCGAAGTACGGCGCTCACCGGTGACCTGTGCAATACCCTCTGACCAGTGCGTGCTCGCCAGGAAATGGTGGCCAACGTGAGACCATTTCATACTGGTTGATATACCTGTACATTTAAAAGGAGCAGATCTTCCATGAATGAGACATTTTGAAGGGTTTTTTTTACTTATTTGCATTAATCTGAATGCAGTCTTGTATCTTTTTGTATAAAAATGTTTTGTTATATACTTGAGTCCAGTTATTTTCATAAAAGTGATACATTTTGTATATAAGGCTTAGGGGATTTGGCATTTTTATACAGCAAATTTTTATAATGAACTTTTAAAAAAATTAACTTTTTTATTAGATTCAACTTTTTTATAGAAGTGGATAAAAAAATGCAGTGCAATATTGCAGTGAAGGAGAAGTACTGAGGAAGGGGAATTCATTAGGCATTTTCTGAAGTTTATGTGCTAATTGAGGCTGTGTAATTTCAAGTGATGCCATGTCTCAGTGCCACACTTCTGTTGTCCTATGCTCATTGCTTCATACTGACATCAGAGGAGTAAGTGACTTAACAGGCTGAACTCTCCTTCGCAGTCACTGAGAGACTGCTGAAAGATAGTGGGAGGCACCTTTAATTTATTTCTGCCTTTAAAAGGTTTTTTGTTGGACTGCTATTCAAATTTACCAAATCTGAGGACTCTTGTTTGGCGAAGGGTAAATACTATTCTGTAGATCTGTTTTCTGACACAGTGTTCCTTTATCCTGCTTAAAAGTTGTTCTTTGGCATTGTTCACTATGAAATAGAATGTGGACCTACCTCTGTTAAATTCATGTAAATGGTCTAATGATTTCTAAGGAGAAAAAACAGATTCTGTTTCTTCTTTTTTTGTTGTTGTGAATGTAAGATCTGAAGACATATTAAAGATCGTATTAACAATTAATAATCAATTAATAAAATTAATAAAACTGGTTTCGGAGTAACAAAATGTTAATGATATGCCAGCAACATAGTTTAAGGAAACAAGATCTATGCAGCTGGCTTATTTTTCACAACTGTTTTAAATCACTTAAGGGAAAAAATACCCCAAAACCCAAAACAACCCAGAGGAAATGAGTCTGTTTAACCTTACTTATGTTTAACCTTACGTTATACTCAGTTCTTCTTCACTCAATACATCTTCATTTACAATGTGAGGAATATGTCAGCTTCCATAAATTAGGCCCAGAGGCTCTACAGGAAAAAATGGGACCTTATGTGGTCCTGTGAAGAAAATGTTGTAAAACTGTGGTTGATTTCACTGAAATTGATACAGTTCTTTTAAGAGCAGTGTTTACTCAGTTTATGAGAGTATGATTTATATCAAATTACAGAGAAAAGAAAGTAGCCCCATAATCTGGTTTAGTTCTGCTCTGGAAAGGAGTGTCAGAGTCCAGCCATCAGCAGAAGATTCATTTGCAGCATTTGTCTGTTACTGCACCCATTTCTACAAAAGAAAGATAAAACTGTTCAGTGCTGTGGGAGAATACCTGTGGATGCTGAAATGCTGTTAGCAGGGAAATTTTCTCTTCTTGCATTCATTCTGTGAGAACTTTTCCTTTGCTGTGTAAGCTATGTAAACAATAGATAGGGTTTTTGTAAATAGCATTCATATCTGGTATCTTCTGACCTTGTGTACATTATATTAGGACAAAACATTTCTAAGTGGGTGTCTGAGACTTTGACCAGTCACCCTAGGAGAAGTGTGAACACTGTTCAATTACTTTATGGAACTAGAATATATAAATGGTATTATAAATTTAATAAATAATTCATTCCTCGCTCTAGACTCCTGCCTCGCTGCCTCTCTGAACCCCTGCTTAGAAGCCCACAAATACCTTCCATAGTTGTGTTCTGGAGCAGTGCCACCAAAGCTGAAGTGTGCTGAGGAAATGCATCTTCCTGCAGAAGTGTGCAGAAATGCTCATCTTTCTGAACTCATTGTGTGATCAGCTCAGGAAAATTGTTTACTTATGACACTTAAATCCAGCCTAAAGGGATGAGAGCAGGTGCAGTTCTCAACTTCCAGCTATTTCACAGGAAATGAATGGTTTGTGTGTCGGCGAGATCCTCTCCATGGGATCTGCCAGCACACGCAAGGGGAAGCTGCTGTGGACTTGAGACTGAGAACAGATTCCGGCCCTTTCAGTGCTAACCATGGAGAACGTGTGGGATTTCGAGGAAACTGTACCCTAGGGTAGGCTGCTGGCTCAGTGCTACAGGGGGAGCCACGGGGAGCACTGGTCACTGTTTGCTTGTATGGGCTCAGCCTACAGTGAGACAGTACAAGACAAAGAGGGAGCAAAAGTGTGCATGTAAGACTTACAAATGCCAAAGACATCTTGTGTGTCCCGCTGCTCTGTTATCTGGGCATAGCAAGTACTAACTCCAAACCATACCTAACTGCTTCCACAGCAGTAATGCCAATGCTTACCGCTAAAGTAAAGCAGCCTTTAGATTTCTAAAGCACACACTGATGGGTATCTGTGGGTAAGTGGAAAGGGAAATATGTATATTTGTGTTAGAACTGGAAAGATAGTTGTTTCTCTTGGTGGAAATAAATACCTGTATTTATGTCTACATATCATTTAATTTATTTTATCACCAGGTCATTTGTCTCAAGAATGAACACCCTGAACCTATCCCAGTATCCCTAGACCTAAGTAGGCAATTTAAATAGTCTGGTCTGTACACTTAGTTCATACGAGTGGAAAGAGACAAGTCAGGAGAACAGGCAGCTGAGGCTTGGATTCATCATACCTAAGTGTGAGCTCCTTTGTTGTGAGGTGACTCACCTCTGGTAAGTGAGAATTGTGTCAAAAGAAAACTGTCTCATTTGAGAACATACTAATATTCTGGAGATACCTGAGTCTCTGCACTAAGGAGGGGCACAACTCAGAGAGATTCAAGTAACACAGGATGAAACTGAACCTGGCCTGTAATCTCTGAAGCTTTATCAGACCTTCAGTGACTTTTTTGACTATAACATTCAGGCTTTTGTCAGTCCAGTGAAAGGATTAGAAAAAGAAGTTGTACTTCCCCTTTCCTAAGAGAAAGCCTTTTATTTTGGGGGGAAAAAGCTAGTAATTTTGACATTCAGAATCACCACTAGTTTTAACTTAGTGAGACAGAAAATTAGCTGTATATAATGGCTGTACCCTTTACTCAAGCAAATTCTTACTGAAGCTGGAAAAGTTCTTTTTGAGCAAGACGGAGCTGAGTTTATGTATTTTTACCGTGCTGTCTCTGTGCAATACAGATATGGAAAAGATGAGGTCTTTATCTACTGAAATCTGGACAAGCAGCATATCTGAGAATTTATATGTGACCTACTACTTTGTGCTTTAATATTTAGCAGCATCTTTGTGGAAAATGTTTTTAGAATTGTACTGTTTACATTTTCTCAGGCTTAGGCAATAAAGGAGTCTGACAGTGGATTCATTTACCCCTGTACTTCAGATTTTCCAAAACGTAGTGTGTAAGTGCCATGATGTTAGCAAAAAAAACCCCAAAAAGCCAGAAAACCCAGCCATGGTGTTTCTGTATCTGATATGGCTGTTGATATGAGCAGGGTGTTCCATAATGTGAGGAGGAAAACATGTACTGAAAGAACATTTTAGAACTTAATATGGAAGGAGGGCATGGAATTGTCAGTGAGGGGAGAAATAATGTTTCTTGTTTATTCAGTGTTCTTGTTCAGAAACATTCTAAATTCTTGTTTCATTCCTTCTGTGTCAAATGTCCTGCCCAGAATAAAGTTATTCGTGAAGAAGTACTGACTGACTGACTTGCTCTTTTATTCAGTTTTTAATGAAAGCACTTCAGTTTGCCTTTTGTTTGGTTGGTTTTTTTTAGCTGGGGTCCAGCTTTTTAATAAGCCTTCTTGGAGGGATACTGCACATTCACTGGCCGCATGGTTCGAGTCTAAGCATGTAATTTCTGCAATATACTGTGAGCTCCCTGTAAAACTAATCGCTTAGCCTTCCTTGGATGTCAGCTTCTCTGAAACTACCTGCAAGACTGAATTATAAAGTGCATAACACTTCAGGAGGACAGGCAGCTGAACTAGATTGTTGGGGGTCCCTTCCAAGGGAAATTATTCTATTCTGTTCTGTTATGTTTGGTTCCTGTTCTATTCAAAATTGTTCTCAGTGTCTTGTGTCACCTCTTTAGCCTTCTCCCACGGCTTTCAAGGCAGTAGAAGCAGATAACAGTTTATAACTTACAAGCCCAGCCCTTTTGTTAGCTGTTTAGGTGGGCTGAAAACCACTTGCACAGGTGAAGAACTAGGTGAAAAATACATTTACATGTGCAAGGATTCTAGTTTTACCTAGGGGGCATGTGTGTCTGGTGAGGAGCTCACGGATTCATAGGTGGCTTGGGAATTGGAGAAGCGATAAAGTGGAATAAAAGACAGGATTTGCATACACACACCGTCACTGTGAGAAATGTGCATATGAGGCACAAAACAATGGCAAACTGCCCCATGCAGCGCCTCACTTGGATGTGTCTGCAGTCTTGGAAGCTTGACTACCCTACGTTCTCCTACAAATGGACCTTGAGCTTGTTTGGAGGTTCTAGCAGGGGAGCGCAGCTACCGTATACCCTTGACCGATGAACGGTACCGTCTCTATCGGGGAGGTCGTCCTCTTCGACCGAGCGCGCAGCTTCGGGAGGGACGCACATGGAGCGTTGAGGGAGGAAGGGGACACCCGCCTAGCCAGCCAGATCAGCCGAATCAACCCTGGCGATCAATGGGGTGACAGATGTCGCAGCCAGATCGCCCTCACATCCAGTCACACACGGCTCGCACACTCCTATTTATAGCTCAAGATCAACGATCCCCTTTACCTCACGGTTTGTAACTGCGGCTGAGAACCCAGTGACACAGCGCACGGAATCATCACTTTGCAGCCCCAAAACCTTCCGAGAGAAACCGGTTCTTAATCCTGTTTAAAAGTTTTAACGAAATTCTTTGGGGCGAGATGTCTTTCCAGAAGGCTTTGCGGAACTTGCAAATTTACGGCTTCCCATTGGCAGCTGCTCCGCTCGTCGCCGTCCCGTGGCCTGGGCGGGGAGGGCCCGGCGCCGATCGCGGCGGCAGGCGGGGCTGGCGGGAGTGCTCTGCGTTGGGGCGCCGTGTGCTCGCTCGGCATCAGCGCTTTACCCCTCTGTGTGTGAGTAATGTGGGCCCCTGTGATTTCTCTCTTCCTGTTCCCCCCGCCAACTAGTGCCCGAGGCTCCTTTGGCTCAGGTGAGACGGGGAGCCGGGAGTCTGTGGCGGGCTCGGGCCTGAGCCGTGGATCCCCTCCCGGTCACGGGCTTCCCATGTCACAACAGGGAGCGCTCGTCATCTCGTGTCTTCCAGGAGCTTGTCCCCGGAGGGGTGGGAGCTGCTGGCCCCGGGGGCTGCTGCCTGGCACACGCTGAGCACGGGACGTGCCCTCGGGTTGGTGTTGCGGGTGCAGAGTGGAACCGCTGTTGGGCTGCTGAATGCAGGCCGGGAAAAGCGGGCCCGAGTCCTGGATCTGCGGGACTTGCGAGGCACAGCTGCTCCTCTGGCCCTCTTCACCGATGTTCTTCTGGTCCGTGTTCTCCTAGCGAGGGAGCAGTCGCTTCTTACACTGATGCTCGTGTTCCCTCATTCCCCCTGTTAGCCCAGATGGCCTTCATAAATCACAACAAGGGAGCAAATTTTTCACAAAATCCCTTTTCCTGTTGAGGTGTCAGGCTGAGGGGAATGGACAGCAACCTACCAGCAATTGCGGCTTCTGGCTGCAAATTGCCACTTTACCTCTTTCTGATGAAGGGCAAAGAAGGGAGAAGCTCTTTGCCCATCACCAAGGTGCACTTTCCATCAGATTTTAGTTCACGAGTTGGACTTTCTCTTCCAGTATGGCATGGCAGGCTCAGTCCTAGGAACCCAGAATGCTACAGCTCATTTCAAAGCTTGTTGATCCCCTGGTATTTACCAAACAAGCACCCACCATGCCTTTACCTTCCTTTTGCCTCTGCTGCACTGAGGTGTGCTGGGCATCAGTGACTTGCTTATGTCCTGTGACCTGTCCACTGGCGTGCTAAGAGCATGTCTCCAGAAGTGGCACTGAGGAAAAGTGAGTCTTTTGTTTCTTTAGTTTTTTAAACTACAAGTTAAAAATCACCTTTGGCTTTTTTTCTTCTTTCTCTGTGAATGTAGCTGTATTACAAGTAGCTCCTGTTTCATTCTGTTCTTTTATGTAGTTCACAGTGATACTCTTCTTCAGTCTTTTTGTGCGTTTCTAATTTCACTGCTATATTTATCAGCGGTAGAGATACTAGTTGGCAGTGTTTTAGTTCCTTGTGACTTACCGAAGAGCAATTGGAGGCCCCTGAGCAGGCGTGGGCAGAATAGCCTGGCTGGTTTGCATTCCCATGGCCTAATGCAATCTCATATTTTGTGTTCTCTTTTCATGCCTGTTGGCTAACAAGCAGACCACTTTGTGCGTGCTCAAGGTCTTTTTTCCCTCTGCTTATGAAGGAGCTCTTGGAAAATTGGAAACTGGAGGTTATTGTTTGCATGCCAACAGCCTCTTGTCCCGAATTACTTGAACTGTGGATTGAAGTGACAAGAAGTCACCTTACAGAGGGAAAACAGCTCTCAGTTGCAGCAAGGACTTGCTGTTACGGAGTTCTGCATATGAAATGCCAATATGATTAAATTTGATTGCTGTCTTGGCTTATAACTCTACAGTGGACTCCAACTCCTGCTGAGACCTAAACACTAGTCTATTCAAAAAATAACAATTAATAGCCTCATTTATGAAGTCATTAAAGAACTAAAATGCTGCTTGCAAAACAGCATTTGATCAGCTGAAAAGTCTGTAAAATTTTGCATAGCAACAGGGTTTATTAATAGAAAGAAATGTGGCCTGTAGAAGGATAAGTAGTGCAACACTGAAACTCTATTTTAATCTGGATTATTACAGAAGAAACAGGCAGTTCTTCTGGAGTTTCTCTGATCCTGGATCACATACTGCAATACTTTTGAAGTTTCTACTGATTGCTGGATCACCACAGCTAGAAAAAAAAGCAAGAGGCTTAAAAATACATTCCCATGCTTCACCTAAACACGTCTAGAATTAATGTTTAGATACTTTTGGCATTCCTTGATACAAGGTCTGCCAGTTTTGGAAACCCGGTCTACTGCCTCTTCTCTTTGATCAAGACTTGGCTTTTAGTGGTGTCTGTGTAACTTTAGTGCTAAAATATGTATTTTCTAAAAGTTTTAAGGATTTTCTTAGTGGTGATTTTTTGTTTTTTTCTGTTATGTCCTGCTTAGCAACTTGATGCTTACTTTTCCTGAATTTCAGGGGGATGAAAAGTCTATGAAATAGTTTGACTTGACTGTGCAGCAATAAAATCAAATCAATTTAGACTGAAACTTTGCTAAAATATTTTGTCAAAAATTAACTTAAATTTTTGTTGTGTGAGTGACCCGTGAACCATTATTCCAGCTGCCATCAGATTTCTGTATAATTACTAACTTACTATCTCTTATAACTCTTTTAGGTAACAGGAAGTTTGAAGTCATGTCCGGAAAACCAAAACTTTACTACTTTGATGGAAGAGGCAAGATGGAATCGATTCGTTGGTTGTTGGCTGCAGCTGGGGTCGAGGTTTGTTTTAGAGTTTTTAACTTCTAGCTGCACATTGGTAAGCTTGTCTCTGAGGCAGATCACATGTTATTAGTCAAAAAAGAAAAGGCATCCCAAGATGCAATAGTAAATGAACGTGTTCTATTCAGTGTAATTAAATACTTTACTTTAGGCACACAAAAGTATGGCTTCAAGTTACATGTCTTCTGAGCAGTGACACTGTAAAACAGATTCTTGCTTAACACAAGAATGTGTAATCCTTAATTAAGCACTTGATTACTGACCCAGAGCTGCTGAGCTGATAGATGTGTTCTTCGCATAATAAGTGTTAATCTGTGCCAAGTAAAACGGCAATTTACTTTCTCTAGTCTTTCTGTTTTTCATTGAATGCTCACACAGACACTTTTATTTTTCACTCCACTGTCTGCATCTTCCATAATAACCCGTAACACAAAATATGTTGTATCTTGCATCATTTAGATGAAGCTTAGCAGGGTGAAGTGAGCAAACTGACCCACATGTGTAGGGAAATTAGAAATCTCTGTGCAGGAGGAAAAATACTTGGGTAAAACAGAGAAGGAAGATACCACTTTAATTTTTTCTGATAGTATATAATGTACGTATTCATTTGCTGTCCGTCCTGGTGGTAAACTGGTAATACAGTTTGAGGACACAAAGGACTAGTATTTGCTCTGAGTGTCCTCTTTTACACAGTAAACTGTTACAGTACATACAGTTACTTGTGTAGTGAGTCCCTCTCTCTTCTTCTTTTTCTGTTTTTTTTTAAGTTCAAAATAAAAAGCCATTGATGAGTACCAATTACTACATTCTTTCCTTGAAATATTCTTTCCTCAGCTTCTCATCAGCAGAAACCTGGGTTCTGAATTTTAGACTGTGATCACAGGTGCTATGGTTGAACATTGGCAATATGTTAATATGCCGGATCTTCTGGGGTTTCCCTAGTATAGCAAATCTTAGTTACTAACATGAGTGGCACAGATGTTATGAGACAGGCTGACCGAGCAAGGCATTTAGGGATTGGTAACATCAACTGTTTTCTAGTCTCCATGTTCTGCACTGATCACAGACATGTATGGCAGATGAAAACACATACATGTGGATGTCTAACTTTGGTGTCTTAATCTTGAACTCAGTTTCTCCATAAGTAACACTGATTGGACCAGCCATCTTCAACCATATTGAATCCAGCTACATCCATCTGAGCATGGGTAATTCTGCATCTTTTTGTTTCTCATCTTGTGAATAATTCATCTTCAGGTGTCTGAAACATGCATCTGTACTAAACTTCCTGCAGGGCTTGTTACTTATATACTATTTTGTAAAAACTTCATTTTAACTTCCAAAGAATTTGTTCCTGTCTAGCTCCCAAATCAAAATATCACACAGCAGAGCTCTTTTCAACATTCCAGAAAGCATCTTAAGGACAGTCTAGACTGTACTATTGATTGTTTCACATTAAACTGCCTGTTTAATACCAAACAAACCATCCTCACTCCAGTTCTTACTGCCTGTTTTTCTGCTAGGGTTGCCCTTAGCAGCATTTATCAAGTGTGACAGTCCAGAAGATATTGCCAGCACTTCTGTCCTTGATGTGTTCTCCCTTAGAGCCATATCTGGAATGGAAGGAACCATGATTTACATTCTTTTCCTTTTATGGTGCTTTGAAAGTTTATCTCTTCTAGAAATGTGAAAAGATTCTTATCTCCTCTTCTTCCTCACTCTCTTTTGTCAGTTTGAAGAAGAGTTTTTGGAAACCCGAGAGCAGTATGAGAAGCTCCTGCAAGGTGAGTCCATGTGAAACCTCAAGAAAAGTGTAACCAGACTTAGAGAAGATGTATGAAGTCTTTGAAGGCTATATGTGACTTCCTTTCCACCCAGAAGAGTAAAGCTGAGAGCTGTTAGCAGCTGCAGAGGCTGTTTTTTTTCTATCTGTGGACAGATGAAATTGCAAACTGAGTATCTTTCCAGCCTGGAGGGTTTGCCAGGCCTCTGGATTCTTCTGTTCTCCATTTGTCTACACATCCCACCTGGTCCCACAAACTTAACCATGGGCTTCAGTAACCAGAAAATATGTGTCCCAAAATTTCATTTTATGTCCTGATATAACTTGAAGATTGGTCATAAGAGAGAAATCTGTGAATCTAATGTTTGCTTCAAATAGTGTTTGAATAATGGAACAGAATTTTTTTACATTGTTTAGAACTAGACACTTATTACTCAGTTGAGATGTTTAGTGTGATTGTCTCTGCTGCATTTCAATTTCATTTTAAAAGCTGCTGTACGCAGTCCTGACTGCAACTTCAGTGAATTTTTTTTAAAAGAAGGATAAAAAACACAATAATTGTGGTTTTCAGTTTAATTTGTCTGCACCACTGTAATTTATTCTTTGCATGGAAGAACTCCAGTTTGATACAATGACTACCCATAGCAAATGGGGTAGTCACCATAAAAGCAGTGTTCCTCTGAAGACAGCAAGAAATCTGATGTGGAGTTACTAGATCAGTCTGATAATGTGTGTCTTTCCTTCTAGGTGGATCCCTGCTGTTTCAGCAGGTGCCCATGGTGGAGATCGATGGGATGAGGATGGTGCAGACCAGAGCCATCCTCAGCTACATTGCAGCAAAGTACAACCTCTATGGGAAGGACCTGAAAGAAAGAGCCTTGTATTTAACAGTATTACTCTCCTTGAATTTAGTGTAGTAGCTCAGATGCATCTAGAATTAATTGCATAGTTGCACACACACCTGTGCACAGTCACCTGTGGGTCTCAGTGATACACAACTTGCAGTGAGCCTGAGAGGCCACAGCTAGATGCATGCCAACTGATTTTTTTCTAACTCAGTTACTTTTCACATAGAAATATTTGAGTCAGGGGTTTACTGCCTTACTGAAAGATTAATGCAGCCTGACACAAGTATTCGAGAGGTGACTGGCATGTAGATGCTGAACTACCTTTTAAACCAGAAAACGCTGGAAAGAAATGGTTAGTTTCTAACTTTTGGCTGCAAAATTAAGAGCTGTCATTGACATTACCTGTGGTTACATGATGTCCCACTGCACTGTAAAAAGTGCGTGGTTTAGATCTTTGGGAGCTGGGGAAAGAACCACTAAAAGCTGTTGAAAAACTGTTGGTTTCCTGTGAAATTACATCTATTGAAATTACATCTTGATGTTGTGTCTGTGAAGAAAAAAAGTATGACTGGGTTGACTCAGTATGTAGCATTTTAGATATCCATCTACAGTACAAAACCTGCTCTCATAGTTCTGGAAAAGGGACAATCCAAAGAACTGGCATATTGATAATTTAGCTGGATGAAGAACCTGGTATGCTTCAGACTCCAACCCCATTATTTATCTGTTTGGTACTACTTGGACGTTGGATGAAATTCTGAAGGTGGGATACATCCAGACAACTAAGTCAGTTGGGAATGACTCTTTGTGGTGCTGTGTGTTTCTTTGGTGACTGTGAAGTGATCTGTAATACCAAAGTTACACTCTTAACCTCTGTGCAAGCCTGTTTAAAGCTGCACAATGAAGCAAGTAAAGAGCCAAAATCACTACAAATACAAGTAAGACTCACACTGTGACATATTTTTTTAATTGCAGAAATAATTTCCACGAGGGAATATGTTCGAGATTGCTTAAAAAAGCATTTCTCAGATCACACTGCAGCCTGGAAAGGAGGGGCTGGGAATGCACCATCACAGGGGGATGGGAAATTCAATTTTTACTATCCTAAAACAAATATAAGGTAATTCTGCTTGTGAAGGTGCCTTCTATTTAAGGTGTTTGTTTGCTTTGGTTTTAAGGATCGATATGTATGTTGGAGGAACGGATGACCTCATGGGCTTCATTTTGATGTTCCCTTTCTTACCAGCGGAGGATAAAGAGAAACAACGTGCTTTTATAGTTCAAAAGGCGACCAGCAGGTATTTCCCAGTGTATGAAAAGGTATGTAGGAGGATCATTTTCTTCCCAGTTCTGGAGGGATAACAGTGGGAACACTGGGTATTTCACCACAACCAGAAGCAGAAGTGTCAGTGCAGTATGTTACACCAGGACATCCATACTGTCTGTTGGCTGGAGGAGGGTCAGAGCAGTATCAGACAAGTTGGGGTGGGTCAACCCAAGAGCCTTTCAATGTGTTTTCTTCCCCATGTCCAGGTGAGGAAGGGAGTGATAGAGCAGCTTTGATGGGCACCTGGTGCCTGGCCAGGGTCAACCAACCACAGTAATTTGCATTGCAAAAGCAGTGCTAATTTCCTTCTTTGTTTAACATTTCAAATACATCTTGTTGGGTTTTTTAAACACAGTAATACACAGTTATCATTGTTGACTTCTAGCCATACTGGAATCTTCGTGTTTTTCTAACTGATAATTTGAGAGATAGGACCCAAGAGGTACTCTCAATGGAAATTCATATGCATGGACAGGATTATCTAGCAGGAATAACTCCTTCTTCGTTTTAAAGACTAAGGAGAAGACAGTTTTCCACTTTGCTATGTCTCCTATAGGTGGTTGCCAGGTTGCATTCTGCGCTATATTCCACTTGTTGCATCTTAGCCCCAGTGCTTTAGCCCCACTGACACCTCTACTCTCTTTAATACTCTCTATTGCCCCATTGAAGCTGTAACGATGTATAGAAAAATTCCAGATAAATTAGACTTGAAAGGTGTGAATACCAAGAAGATGTCTAACCCTGTAGTCCAGTACACAGGTTTACCTAGAGCTATTGGGAGAAAGGATCAGTAAGAAAAACCCTGGGATTCTAGATTTCTACTGTAAAATGATCAGTGACTGCTGGCACGTCCCCTGTTCCCCCTTGTTAGCTGCATGGGAGAGAAGGGTGCAAAGAGACAATAGTATTGTCAAAGAAGGTGTGCCTGTGCATTTCGAAACCATAAACCTCAGCTGGCTATCCGCCTGAGTGTTTTCAGCTATGACATTTCTAGGTTTTGAAAGACCATGGGCAGGACTTCCTTGTTGGCAACAGTTTTAGCTGGGCAGATGTTCATCTCCTTGAAGCCATTTTAATGGTAGAAGAGAAGAAGTCAGATGTGCTCTCAGGCTTTCCTCAGTTACAGGTGCGTTGCACTAACAAGATGCTCACATGGCTGTAAATGTGATAAATGATAATTCAAAGTCTGTTATGTGTAAATAATTCCACAAAACATTTGTTGCTTTTTCATTGTAGTCTTGCTCTTCCTGCTTTAGGAAGAGCCTTGTAAGATGTTTCATCTAGAGAAACTGTAATTTTCTGGAGTAACCCCTGTACACATCTGAAGAAATGCACCTTCCCTTTTTTTCACTCTCATGAGTTCTGTGATACCGTTAAGTGGAAGATATTTTCTGGATCACAAGAACTGATCTGAGTAATGTACATACTAGAAACCACAGATAACTGTTAACACTTCATCCCATATCAATACAAGACAGAGGGCTGATTTGTTACTGTGGAAAATAAAAGGGTTGAAGTAAGTGGGAGTAAAATTCATCCATGGTTAAAGCCGTATTTCCTGTCTCGTCTCCACGTACAGCTTGTTAAAGGATGTTACACAAATCAGTAAAATAGGATTTTTTCTTGTGTTACTTTCTGTTCTTTAAATACCTTGTACTTACTGTTTGCCTTTTAGGCATTTAAAGCAAGGATAAGCAGCATTCCCACAATCAAGAAATTTCTTGAGCCAGGAAGCCAGAGGAAACCTGTTCCTGATGATAAGTATGTGGAGACTGTCAGGAGAGTTCTCCGCACGTAATATGATATAAAAGCAAATTAGTTTGCCTGGCGGCAGGCTGTAAGAGAACTGCCAGACTGCATATGTCCAATTACTGCGAAGGAAGGCGAAGGCGTGTTCCAGAGGTGTTTCAATGGGCAGGAGGTCGTGCCCTCACACAAAATACAGTAGGCAGGTATCTTTTATAACACTTCAGTACTAGCCTATTTTCTCCTTCATTCATCTCCAGATTTTCTTCTGGTAATTTTAAGCAAGTGAAGTGTTAGCAAGCACACTGTCTTCTGAGAGACTTTGTGGAACAGCAAAAAAGAGAAATGTGAGTTGCTGACTAATAGCTTTGGTATGTCGTGCTATTTCTGAGGACGTTTTTCTAGATCCAGATCAGATTTTTATATGATGATTGCTTCCAATGTAGGCCTTTATTCTTCCTTAATATCACTGTTGGCAAATGAAACAAGTAGTTTTTAAAGAAAGTAGGAGTGAGGTCTTGCCAGTTCTACTGGACATCAGTGACTTGTCTAAATGTCAACACTGTGCCTTTATAACTAAGCTGCACTTCTGTTACTGAATTAGGAAATAAACTGACTGCCAAATGATGTTTTTGTTTAACTGCTGTATCTAGAGGACCTGTACTAATCAAATAAACTTTTTATGTAGTCACATTGTCCTGTTGTCTCATGAATGAAAGCTAGGGCTTGCAAACATAATTTTTACTTCTCTTGGAGAATAAATTCTTTAAATTGGTATGAGGAGGGTCCTTGTTAACCCACACGCCTCATGGAAAGGCATATTTTGTTTGTGTTTATAAACGAGAATGGAGATGTGAAGGAGAGGTAGTAAACCATCTCACAAACCTGATATAGCTCCTATCTAGTACCAGCCAAACTCAAAATGTTGTTTCTTTTCTTTTTTTTTTAAACTCTGTGGTTTCCACAGACAGCTAGACAAAGGAATTTAAAATGGTTTTAATCACTTCAACAAATGGCACTTAGGTTTTGAAAAGCTGCTCTGCAGGATGTTATCTTGGTGTTTCATACTTGTTACTTATAGTTCTACATTAATGACATAGCTTACAAGAAAAGACTTACGCGCTCTCTCTAACGGCACTAGTTTATTCCTGTGTTAGCTGTGGGTTGAGAAATAAGATGCTGCTTGACACTGGGATGTACACTCATCCAATATTTGATGAACAAGTTGCCCACTTGAGAGCTTGTCAGACTCCCCAGCTTCAGCATGATTGAAGTTTTCAGTGCTACAAACACTTTTCCCTCATTGCCAGGTATCCAAAGTTTGTGTTCACCTACAGTAATTTTACCAGCTAATGTAATGTCAATTGCAATTACAGTTCAGTCCTTGGTTTAATCTCAGATTAGTTTAATAGAAAAGTTTGCAACACCCTGTAGTTGTTGATCATAATTCCTTTGCTAAATGAACTTTTTCTCCACAAAATGAGGAAAGTTGTGGTGTAATGCTGTTCAAGAGTTCCACAGGTGTCTTGGGGTGATTCTATAACCATACTGTATTCCCCATCGCCTGCTTAATTTCTAGTGTACCTTTAAATTGCAAAGGGGGGAGAGAGAAGCCGAGAGAACTCTTCAAAGCGGCCAGCTTGACCTTACAACTAGAATGTTTTACATTCTTTTCTCTCCCGATTTTAACAACATTTAGTTAGTTAGAAGATTTTTGCTCTCTAGTCTCTTCGGCTTTCAGCGGAAAAGAGACTGTAATCTGCCTCAGCGGCTTCTTTTCCTTTTTGGACTGTTTTTGGCTTGCTTTTCATCTGAAACCTGCTGTCATCTCCGGACCTGCTCAGCAGGACCCTCCAAGGGGATCGTCGGACCCTGCCTGGCCGGCCCGGCCCAGCTCAGGACTGCAGGTTTTACCTACAGAAAGAACTCTAAAATCCATAGTCCTCTTTTAGAGGACAGGGGAGGGGGTTTCAATATCCTTTTTCCCGTGACAGCAGAGGACTCTGTTTTGTTAAATAAATAATTTTTTTCACTTTCACTCGAGAAATTATTTTTCCCGAACCTGTGGGGGTGGCGCTGCCGAGGCCTGCTTGCCTGGCAGGCAGGAGAGAGGGAGAGAGGCGCCCCTCTCGGGTTGTTTCCTCCCGGATGTGTGTCCAAACCGGCACAACAGGCAAAGATGCAGCAGATGTAGGAGGTGCCTCTGCTGGTACCTGTTGGTGATAAGCCTAAGAGCTGATGGTTATGCCTGTTAGTAAATAGAGTGTACAGCAGCAATGAATGTGAGCAGAAGAACAGTTGGCACTGAAGCCCTGTCATCAACACTGTATGTGTTTGGGACAGGCTTAACTTCAGCTTAGCTCAAGAGTGGTTGTGTGGACTGAATGACACTTAAAACAGCATTTGGTGCACTCCTGGAGCACATTTTTCAGTTTAATTTCATCCAGAAAGAATCTAGTTTGTGCACTCCAAGATCACAGTGTGATGGGAGCCAAAGCACAGCTAAGAAATTAATTTTTAAAACATCCTCCTGTTCCAGACCACTAATGTAGACATACCCTGTAATACTCCAGGTCTGGCCCAAGTATGGTTCATTTCCTGATATTTCAGTAAATTGTTGATAAGAACTTCATTTTGTTTCATTATTTTTTACTTACCGATTCATTTTGAAATGAAGACACCTAAAGGTGTTTATACATCATGTGGACTTCTCCCTATAAAATCTACAGCCATGTTTGCTTATGCTGTCGTGGCAGGGCTACATGGTATGGCACAGTGCTGTGGGTTAACCCTGTCTGATAACCCTCTTATTTTGATATTCCCACGCTAGTTTGTCAGTTTACTTTCTAACCTGTAAAGAGCAGCAGGTTTACAGACTATTATTGTGATCTTCCATATTCTGGGCAAACCAGGGATGAAATCAGCTTAAATCTGTGTCTTTTACAAAATATTTCTTTTACTGAGCAACCTTGAGTCCTGGTAAGCACTCTAGCAGTAATTATTTAGGGTGTTAACTAACTTCAGTAATGCTTTTACACACATAAGAGCTCTTCAGTTCTGTTACCAGCCTTCAAGACAGTAGTAAACAAGTAAAATATACTGATGTGTTTTGCTGTTCCTCCTATGTCTCTCAGTGTTGCCAGCCCAATAATTCCTGGCTATAAATTAGTTGATGCATAATAACCTCAGGATTTGTTGCACTCTTGCGTGTCACAAAGCACTTAGATGTTAGACAGGCAGTTTTGATGTGTTCTCCAAGAAGGACTTGGGGTTTTCTTCAGCTCTTGCTCTGGTAAGACCTATTTATGTACCAATCAGCCTGAGCATCATTCTGATAGCCAAATAAATTATGCTTAGTGGAGGTAAGGGTTGTGATCCTATACAACCATTTTTAGTTTAAAACACTCTGCCAATGGAATGACAATGGAATGTTTTCATTTCCATTGAAAACACTGGGATAATTCTCACTGATTTACTAGTGAGTACAGGATACCTGCTTTAGTACAAGTTACGGTTTCTGATGACTGTATGGGATCTTTACTCTGCATTGCGCTTGCTGATTGAGAGGGGCTGATCAATAATTAACTCATGCAAGCACGAGTTAAGTATTTAAGAGTCAGCAAATGTTAATCACGAGCCTAATAAACAGGATGAGCCTTAGTTGCATCAAGATAAGAGAAACACAATGCACCTTGTGAAGATAAGAGGAACAGAACCTGTTTGAACCCAGCACAGAAACCACTGAATCATCCAACGAAGGACTGCGCGTGCTCCAGAGAGAAAGGTGAAAAGTGCATTGTGAGGAAGACTACTAACCTTCGTCAGAAAGACCCCCGAGGAAGAAGAGAAGCCTTCCTCAGTGCGACCACTAGGGCACACAGCGCATGCGTGGCACGTATGCTAATGATATTAATGACTTCGGAGACGTAATTTGTATAACCACGCCTATCCCAGGGGCTGTGATGAATATTCATGATTTTACCCATAATACTGTGCTGCATGGAGTGCCGGGGTGTGCGTGTTAGGAGGAGCGAGCCCCCCGCGCCCAGCGCGCTGAATAAAGCAAATACCCGCTTCTCTGACTGTCTCTGGAGTGTCTCTGGGCTCCATGTTTTGACAGGTTACAGTTAATTCAATGAACTCTACTATTTGGGTAAGTATATCTGAATATGCAAAAGATCATCAGCTATTCATACAAATTTTTTAGGTCTCCTGCATGCTGCTTGTGGCACTTCTTCACACCTGTGAAAAACACGCTTTTTCTCCTGTTAGGATTTAAACGTTTTTAATAAAGGGACAATAAGGGACAAGACAATAAAGCAAAAGATACGCCGCCGGGCGGCCGGGCGGTCTCTGTCCCGCCAACGGTCCGCACCTCCCGAAGCAGTTATCTTTGTATTTATCCTTAAAGTTTTACATATGCATCCAACTTCTAAATGCGCCTATACATATTCATGACCTATCTCCGCCTCGTATTAAAATAAACTCAAAGGTTATTTGAGCATGCGCCGTGCCTCCTGGTGGTCGTGGGCCGGGGTCTTCAGGGATGACGAAGAGTCTTCCTCTCAGGGGCCGGGGTCTTTCTCTCAGTTGAACGTTTTACCTTTCCTTGTCACGCATGCTCTTTTCGGCTCTTGGATTCGGCCTGCGCTGTGAGCATAGCTTCATCTGATTCAGGGGTTTTGGAGAGCAGGGACCAGGTCAGATCACTCTCTTTTTTACAATGAATTTACATCCTCTCATCCTGCTTCTGACAAGCACTAGTGATAACAAGGGGCTCTGGATGGATCATTCTTTAACCCCCCTTGAACTTTCTTGTACTTTATCTACACACATTCTTTTCACTCAAGGCTGGATTGTATAACTACATTCACTATTAACAGAACAAACTACAGTCATATTTTTATCGTGAAACCATTTTAACATTATACATTTAACATTTTTTAATATCTGCGGAAAGCCAATATTATAATATGTATCTATAACACTTTCAACAACTCGGGAGCTCTGGGCGTGGGATCAGCCTGACATTACTTCTCCTGCCCCCAGGTGGGGCCCTGCGCTTTCCGCAGGTGCCTTCGGGGCCGGCTGGCGAGAGGGAGGCGGTGCCTCCCGGAGCCATCCTCAGCCACAGAGCCTGAAAAGGACACCCTCCGTGGGAATGACCTGACGGACAGACCCTGGTGCAGCAACTTCAAACCTCTAAGCACCAGATGCTCGTTTTTAACGTGTGACTACTTTTGGACTCAGTGGCAACAAATAATACTATCAGAATGCAGTTTATCTGTAAGGCATAGTTAACCTCTGAGCACCTAACTGGAAGCATATCCGCAAGCCACCTTGGAGTGCAGGGCAGAGAAAAGCATATATATACACATTTCCAGCAGCTCCTTCCGGGCTTTGTTTCAGTGCTGATGTCTGTTGGAATTTCTCGTGCTGCAGCCTGTGCCTGTTGTCTCTTCTACTTTCACTATGGTCCTCTGAGGAGAGCCTGTTCCTGGCCCCTCTGCAACTATGTATTAGATAGGTGAAGAGAGAAACCAGATCCTTGGCACTTCACTATTTCACATTTTTATCCAAGGGCTAAAAGAAAAATTAGCACCTTTCATAATAAATAAAATAAAGTGACAATAGGTAGGAAAGTTGAAACTCAGCTATCTGAATCAGTATTCCATGCATAGGAATTAATAAGCCAGAGGCATTTAGTCTAGTTAAATGCACTTTGTCTAAATTCCCACTAATGTGAGAAGCAGGAACTCAGAGGAGGAGGAGCTGAAGAACATGGTGGATAATCAGCCATATGCCACTGACATCTGAAAATGCTAATGTGACCTTGGTGTATAGTGGAAATTTTCAAATAACGTCATTCGGTGTCTGATTCTGACATTGACCCAAGAGCTACCTAGCTGTAGGCATCACTTAATCCTAATGCAGAAATGGGCACAATTTTCCAGTTACGTTGCAGATTTATGTTCCTTACCTACAAGCACTACTTTTCATTTCAGACCAATTTCAACATTGCAGCAGTACTGTTTAATCTCACACCTGGAAACGTCATCCAAGAGAAGGTGGAATGGAATTATAGCCTTTCTGGCAAGAGAAAAGGAGCTTCACCTCATCATTCAGCCTCAGATGCCAGACCTTAGTACATATGACCCCAGCCCTGCCAGCCTACTTGGATACACACTAGTTCAAGCAGAGAATATCCTACCACTCACTTTCTCAAGGAAGTGGTTATTTTATTTAACTCTTGCTATTATTCAGCAGACAATTTTGCTGCAGAACGTTAGTCAAGGGGTGATCTGGGAGACAATTCCTCTGGATTCCTTTGAAAACCTGATCTGAACAATTATTTCTGAGAAAGTTTCAGAATGGGTTGCATAGAGACGGCTTTGAAATAAGCAGTGTAACTCTCATACTTTACAGAGCATCTTGTTCTACATTCTCCCAAAGTATGCCTACACAACAAAACAAAGGTTTAACAGGACTGTGTGTGTCTTAATCAAACAAGCACACTATTTTTCTAGTGCCATGGTACTTTTTTGCTAATAGTAGCAGGTGCTAAAATGAAGGCAGTGTAGGGCTGAGGCTGGAGAACATGTATCTCCAGGATCTGGGGGTCATTTTTACCCTACAAGAGAAACCGAGTAAGACTTCACTAGTTGGATAGTGTCCTGGCTCTCCTTGAAGCAAGAATGATGCCTCTTCAAAACAGACAACTGAACTGTATAGGTTTGGGCCTCAAAGATTTGTGCGTCTTTTCTACTCATTCTGATACAGAAGATTAGGAATCTCCACTTTCAGCAGTGAAACATATCCTCATCAACACTTTTCTAACATGAGTATGCATACTGTATTATATTATTACAACTTTATTACCTCATGTATAAAGACCATAGACAGTTTCAGCATGGTTCTCAGGCACACCAAAGCCATCTTTCAATATTCATGCTATGGTAAGGACAGTTCAGGTCTGTGTGTACATCCATTCAGTTTAACCTCTCACTCTGCAGCCTGATGAAAAGAGGCCTGTGTATGTATAAGGGAGGTGCTGCCTTTGTGAACTGAGTGCTGAGGTCTGTAGTGCTGCTAACTAGCTGGGCAAGATGAGCCAGATTCCTATTCCATTATTGAACTTACATTGAGAACTTCCCCTTGAGAACAAGGGAACAAAAGCACATGAAGGTTTGTATCTGACCCAATGCACTTTTCTTTCCCTTCACTTTTTACGTATCATGTGCCATATCTCCAGTTTCTTCTGATATTTTTTCATTTGTAGTCTTTATGGAAATGTAACAACAAATGTAACAACTGTTGTATATGTGCAACTTACAGAACTGACTAAGGGTGCAGAAATAAACCTGAAATGAAGGTTAGATTGTTAATAACTTCATCAACTCTGTTCTGGAGCAAAACTCAGAAAAGTCATTAGTTTTTAAATTCCTGTAAACATTTTTCCTCTTGAGTCAAGCTGGTTACAATCTTTTGTATCTGTCAAACTTCTGTGGGTAAAAGTCCAGCAACTGATGGAAGCTGTCCTGATGGTAGAAGAGAAAGTGCCCTCCATTCTCTCCAAGTTTCCTTTTCTGCAGGAAATTAGATCAAATAGTTATACACACATACTCATTTCAAGTTTTGAGGAAGACAAAATGCTTGGCAGTTTCTTGCACTCTTACAGAATGCAGATGTATCCAAGACAGAATTGGAAATACAGCCAACAGAGTAAAATACAAAGAATAGAAGAGGAAAAAGCAGAACTGAGAAATGCATGTGAGAAGTGAATTACAAATCAATTAGTTACAAAAATTATTAGATAAATTATTTTTTATGCATGTGATTTCAGTAAGAGAGACAGAGAAGGGCTTTCATCTTCCCTATCTTTTAATAGAAGTGGAATAACACAATTAAATAAAAGCAGCAAAATACAAGCAATGAAAAGCAACATTTTCACAATAAGACAGTGGATCTCATTGTTAGAGGATGTCATTGAGCCAGGAATTTAAATAGATGAAAGTAGTATGAAGGATATAATGAACATGGAGAAATCTTGAACGATACTGAACTTTAGGGGCTAAGCAGCTCTCTAGTGCAAAAAGATTAAACTCTGAAAGGCAGGTTATCCCAGCCGCTGTATGGTTTTATACCTTGCCTTGTAGGTTTGTACCATCTGACTTGCGTCTGCTTTTCTCTGAAGTTGTACCATCTGCTCTTGGGAAATTGCCTCCTCCCTCATCATCAGCCCTGAACCACCATCTGATGAAGCTGACTTCACAGGCTTTTGTTGGCTTGATGAAAGCTTTTCCCACCCCTATTATTAGTAGTAGAAAATAAAAAGGTTCTTTAAACCTAAGTTATTAGTAGTTTTAGTTGTAATAATGCACATAAAGTGAGTCCTAGAAAGACTCCCAGAACATAACAGATACCAAATAAAGGAAACATACACTTATACAAGTTTCTATCAAAATATGAAGTAATTGTAATACATGAGCTATTTAAGTTAAATATTTCACAACGAAATTTGTACTTCTAAAGGTATGTTTCAGTTGTCTTTGAAACCTTGATCTTGCCTATCTCATGCCTTGATAAATCAGCCCTTTGACCATGTTGAGATAGTTAGATCAACAAAGATGAAACAATCCAAATAACAACGTACTGAAAACCAGCTCTCAATTTAAACTCTCCTCACAGCACTAGAGTGGGTGTAAATCAGAATTAGCGTTATTGTTTTCAGACTTTCCTCTGCCAGTTGCCCAGCTGAGAGGCATAGAGCTCAGAGAAATATGTGTGAAGGTGACTACAGGCTTGGTTAACCTTGCTTTGGGCAGTCAGTAAAGCTTCCTGCACAGAACCAGAGCAGTCACTGAAGGTTTGCAGCAAGTCTAGGCTTAAGTGATGCATGACTTGTTCTAACTATTCATGTGGACTCTAATTATTTTTATCACAGTGGCACTGTGCTTCAGTTTAGGAGTGCAATAAGCAGCATGAGGAGAATCCTCCTAGCCTTCTGTATTTAATTCTTTGGTGGCAGTTAGTGATGTACCCTGTGCCCTTCTCTGAGAGGAAGCTGCAGTCAGGCATTGTCCCCCAAGCCAGCTGCTTTAGTGGTTTGTGAGGATTGCAGGTAGGTACGTTTTGAGAAGATTTTCAGCTTGCCTCAGCTACAGCACAAGGAAGTATGTCCACAGAGCACAGTGGGAACGTGACATGCCAGGGCATGGTATACTTATTAGTTCAAATCTGCCTTTGCCCAACCCCAGATCACCTAAGTGGCACCTGGGCCCCATGCCTGCTGCCTGAATACTCATGGGTGTGGCTTAACAAATAATGTGTAAAAGAAACTTATTTTCTTTTCTGCTCTAGAGGTTTACAGAACACCAAGTTATAGATAGCAGCAACCTCATTGATATGATTACCTTCACATTCCAAAGGAGCTTTGTAATTACATTATGAAAGGCTGTGCTGCAAGCAAAATAAAAAGACAACAAGGGAGAAAGTCTTTCCATCAAATAGGAATGTATAGAAGGGGAACAACAGTCAAATCTGGATGTATCCATATTCAGCAAATCCAAAAAGCGTCACAATGCTTTGCTTGACCACTCAGTCATCCCTGACCCTTAAATTAGGGACCTATCCAGCCCATTCTTCTTTTCCACCAAGCCTACTGTTGTCCTTGGCAGCATTTGAGACTGCAGAGAGGAGAAAGAGACTACAGTTACATGCATGATCTTCTGTGGTCTCTGTTCCTGAACCAACTCGTGCACTCAGGTGTGTGCTGGTATTGAAGACTTCAAAAACAGGAATAGATTAATCTTGATTCAATACTGCCATCATGGATAGGTATGAACAAATGCTCCTTCCGGACTCAACTATCTGTGTATATGCCGCATTCCTACTGTAGCCACATCTGCATTACTGGTTTAGGCACATAGGGATCACCATGCCCATGCTTGGTACAGCATGCATTTACACAATGTTCAGATCTTCCAAAATAGGGTACCTGTGCTGCCAGCTGGGGACTGTTCTGGACCTCTGCTGGACTTCTGACCCATATTTAGGAATTTTCTATAGGGTAGCCTGGTAGTAACTGGGTTTGACATAGAAAAAATACAGACGCATGCATTTAATGTTATGCTTTACTCAGTATATTATGAACTTACGAGAGAGTTAGAATTTGGCAGTGTGAAGAAGCACCATACATTTGGGTTTTGCTGACAGCATCAATCTCTGAAGCACATAAATTACAAATTTGCAGGAAGCCTCTAGGGGAAGTGCATCCTCTAGAAGACACTGCGAGCAATTTCCAGGCAGAGAAACCATTACAAAACTCTAGCTGTGAGGAAAAAATTACCTGGAGACTTTTGTCCCAAGATTCCCCATAGGGAGGTGCTGTGTTAGGACAGCCATGGCTTTAGACAGACAAATACAATTTTGACAACAGTGTGGGTTCTGTGAACAGATCGTCAGATTAGTTGTACTGATGTCTGCTGCAGGTGTGTAAAGTGATGCCCAGCATAACTTGTGGGTCTGTGCTAGAGCAAAGAACCTTATCTTGGCACCCAAATCCCATTTTCCATTTGCTATGCCATCCTTGTGTCTGTTCACATCCACTTTCAGTTTTGGGATTTTTAGCTGAAATACAAATAGAAAGGCTGAAACAGTTACTTCTCATGGGTAAGAAAATCATAGTTTATTTCATCTCTGACTATTAGCCAGGTACATTCAATTTCAAAAATTAATGCTATTGCCTTAAGACATAGGATGGGTTGTGACATAAACTGCTCATCTATTTTTCATATCAAGTAAGTGTGATACTGTATTTCAAAGTAATTGAGCCCTGTTATCCCATACTTTGAGTAACTTTTCTATGCCATACAGCAGCAAAAATAAAAACCTGCTAAATAATTAAATAAGCCTAGAAACTTCAGTGGTTTTTCTTTAAATGATTACTATTTCCTTAAATATGACCCAGAAAAAAATCTATCATTTTCTCAGTGTTTTTAAATGCCTCACTCTTGTATTTGGGTAAAATGCCCCTAAAATTCCAAGAGAACAGTTCAAATAGATGGCTACCATAGCAACTGTAAGGTTGGCATCGTGGTACAGCCAAATTAGCAAACTGTCTCTGCTTGGGTGTCAGTTTTCAGAGCCATACGTCTTTAAGCTGGATAGTGTCAGTTTAAGAGCATTGGGAGGTTTTTTTTCTCTAATTGGGTATGGCTGGAAACTCCCCCAAGCTGCAGAGTTTAAACAACCCTGGGGAACCTGCCTGTGCTGGGTGGAGTGTGAGTTAAGGTCAGAAGGTAAGAACTTACAGATTCCTTTTTCCTAAAGTGTTTGCATGATTATTTTTAAGTGAAACTACTTCTATGTTTTTTGGGCATCTGCTGGTGTAATGTGAATTCTCCTTAGTCTGTCTGTGTGCCAGGTAGACTAAAAATGGCTTGACAGTTATTCACCAGCTGGAAGCTGCAGGAGAGAAAATGCCAGAGAAAGATGTGTTTAACTAGGAAATTAATTATATGGTGCAGTCCAGAGCTGACCAAGGCAGCCATGAAACAGCCAAGGGGACAAAGTGCAAGCCTCTAGCACTGGGTTGGTTTCTTCTAGGTTAGAGAAGGAAAGGTGGCCTGTGGGATATGCTGGACTCAGGTCCCAGCTCCAGGGCTAAAGAGCACTCCATGCTGAGTGCTGCTGTTTCTGGAAGATGATGTTCTCTTAAATTGTTCTTGCATGCCTGAGATGCATGCTCAGAGAAATTCCAGACAGGCGTGTTACTCAGGCTCATGAGGCAATAGGAAATAGAATAGAAATACGGATTTTAGACAAAAACAATAAAAAAATTGTACATAGTCAAATTTTATGTTGAGGTCTTTGCTAGATACCAGGGCAGTGTATGCGAGATGCAATTATTTATTTTGCTGCAGCATAAATTTGTTATGTGAACCAGTTCTTCAGCAGTGTCTGGGTTAGCACAGTAGTCCCCAGATGCCCAGAGTAGTGATGTATTTTGGCTATGGGAATCAGGTATTACTTAATTAAAATTAGAAGGTTTTCCATGTCTGTTCTAGACAGTCCCTGGATATTTGGCCGTTTGTACCTTTTGTGAGAGTCAATTTTCTTCAGCAGGAGCAGTCAGACGTAGCTTTTCTGGAGCAAGCAACACTAGGTCAGACCACTGGACTGCTTGTAAGCCTGGTGGTTTGTACTGCTGCTGTGCAATATATGTTAGACCGTTTCCTATCTCTTTTTCGTGCTTCTGCCATATGGTCTGGCTGATGAATGATAGCACATTTCTCTGGCAATTGTGCAGCTTAAACAGTTCAGTAATTCAGGCAGCATTTGATATATTTTACTTCCACTAGAAGTCATAAATCCACACAGCTTCCCCAGCTGCCCAGTGGCATGGCATACTCCAAATGCGTATTGAGAATCAGCATAAATATTTACAGTCTCTTCTTGGAACAGCCAATAGACCTTTGTTAATGCAGTTAATTGAGCTGCTTGTGTGCTCAGTGTTGGACTGAGTGGTAAAGCTTCCACTGCTTCATTCACAGTACTTGGTCAATCACCTGTATTCCAGTTGCTGCTCAGATAGTATGACCACCCACAAATAACAATTCCAGATTGGGATTTAGAAACAGCGCATCTCTTAAATGTGCTTGAGCCTTTTAGGCTTTATGGGTGGTTACTACACAGCCCCCGTGTTAAAGGAGTAGTGTAGTGGGACTGGGCAGGTCAGTTACTATCCCCGAGGCTGTTCCTTGCCCTTCTTGTGCAAACAAGGTAAACGGTTTACCACAGTCTGGCAGTACCAGGACAAGTGCAGCCAGCTTCAAAATCTTGAATGTCTACCTTGTGTGTTGCCCAGTGAATAGGTTCTTCATCACCTTAGGTTATCAGTCTCTGGGGTTTTTCTCTTCCCTGGAAAGAGCTGTCTGGAGGTGGCGGAATCCTACAGCTCCTGAAAAATGTTTGGTTTTAGTACCTGTTTTTAGATTATGAATTATTTTAATATGATTTTCAGGTAATAGCTACTCATCTTGCTGAAGAATGTAACACAGGTATTCTATACTTCTCTTACACAAATTGTAACTTATATAGAAAGGCCCAATGACTATTTTTAATTAAGGCATACAGTAAGGAATGGGTGACAGCTATACAAGATTACTTGGCTACTAATGAAGCATCAACGTATTCTATCAAAAATGGATCAACTTTTTTAAACAGTACATCCTGAAAGTCTTTTAGTAAAACTAGAAAAATAGTGGAGGTGTGAGTGAAATCCCGAGGCCTTGGCTCTGTAGGCTGTATCTTTCCCCAAATAAATGAAAAAAGGTATTGAGAGTCTGGATGAATAGGTTTGCTTTTTTAAGGTAGAAGTTGCCCAGTTTCTAGTTAGTCGAGGGTTGTAACTTCTGATCTTCAGGGAGTCTCAGGTGTCAGTACTCACAGGGGAATGAGCAACTAAACTGAGTCCACCCAACAAGACTCGGGTCCAGACCCACTAAATGAAAGTAGCTGCCTTTATATGAGTTAAGGTGTCAGGTCCCTGTATAGTCAATGGAGATGCATTCAGTGGATCTAAAGACTGAGGTGACTTTTAACCAAATCCCAAGAGGGTTTTTTGGGTCTTGTGTCTTTTTTGGTTTTGTTCTGTGTTGGAAGCTTAAAGTAACTAAAATTCACTCAGAGCTGACAGAGCTATTTTTAATTTAAAAAAAAAATCTTAATGACGAATTTTAATTCTATGTTTGTCATTGTTCTTCTCACATAGATGAGATGCCACATAGAATCTCTTGTTCATGTAAAATGATAAAATTATACCTGAGGCTTCTTACGCCTTCTACTCTTCTTCTGCAAACAAAAGATAATGTTTCCAGGAGCATTGAGTTTCATATACTTGATATTTCAGTGGTTGGCTTTTTTAGTTAAAGGAAAAGTCTTATTTACTGTAAGTTTCTGTGCAATACAAATTGAGGCAATGTGTGTTGAAATGATACAGATGCAATGAAGCTGAAAAGTATGATAATGAAAGAAGCACTAGCTAGTTGTTGTGAACTATGCTGATAAGCTGCCCTGCAGTGAAAGGCAGTTACACACGGTGCAGAAACTAATTAAACACTGTCCCTAGAGCCAGACACTGTAATTAGGAACAGCTATTCACACTTTAAAACTGAACATACTTTTTTCCTTAATGCGTATTTAGATTATACCTTAACTTGACTTTAAAACACAAGGTTTGGCAAAATATGTTCCAAATGTACTTTATTTTAAGTACACCTACAAAGCACTGTGACTGGAAGAAAACATATCACTAGAGTGTACTGAGCCTGATACAAATAAGAAATGTCAAGTGGATGCAAGGTGTGACAGATGTAATGTTGCAGCTTTGGGTTTAACTCTGGGACAACTGGAGTCACCTGGATTTTTTTTTAAGTGAGGCACTCTGAGCCATTAGGATATGATTAGGAGATCTATTTTAAAGGGTTTTTTCCTTCTGATCATCAGTGTATGATACAAGCATCTTTGTGAAGGGGAATGCTAGTCATGTTCTTTTAGTAATGAGGGCATGAAGCACAGAGGAATTAAGGCCTGGATGTAGAAATGCTTATGCTCACATGTGAGCGCTGCCAGTCCAGCTGGCTGTCCCCGAGTATGAAACAGCTGAGTACAAATGCGCTGTCTCTGCCGCATGCGCTGGGACATGTGCAGTTACAGCAAAGCATCGACAGCCTTGATGTGCCAGTCCCCTGGATACACAGGCCCCCTGTGCCCTGGGGTTTACTTCTGAGGGCAGCTGAAGCCAGTGCAGCTAGGTTCCACATCTGGCTTTGAGGGACACCTCAAGGCTGCCATAAGCAGCAAGGAAACAGGCTGTAGCCATACAAGATGGCCAAGGAAGCTCATCCTGTTTCATGGAATAAAGGGAATATCAACAATTCATTCACCTCTGTTTGAGGAAAGAAATGGACTGCATATAAAGCTGCAAAATGCACACAGGGCAAACAAAGCTAGACAAATTTCAGCCTACCAGTAAAACATATTTTCCTTTCCTTCTTTTCATCTTTTCAATGATGATGGCAATGAGGCTAAGTGAGTAATTTCCCTGAGGATGTGGCAGGATTTTCAGTGGCTTTGTGTAATTGTCTTCATAGGCAGCAGCATTCCCCCTGTAGCTAGGGACTCATACTGCTTGTTTAAACATGTCTGTGTTTGCTTGCAGTCATAAGAAACCTCCCTGGCAGCACTGGGGAAGGCTTTACAGATTCACAGTGCTTTCCTAGCACTGGCTGTGTGGTGTCACTGGTCTGTCTCTCATTTTACATTTTGAACCAAATGAAGTTTAAACTTCAACAAGCATAATGAAAATAAAAGGTGCTATCTCCCCTCAAAATAATGGTGCTTACACCAGTTTTATGAGATACTGTTTTCTGCTTAATATCTTTCAGGGAACCAGGAGCTCAGGAACATGTCGGGGAAGCCCAGGCTTACCTACTTGAATGGAAGGGGCCGGATGGAGTCCATACGATGGCTGTTGGCAGCAGCCGGTGTGGAGGTTGGTTGACATTTTCAGTAGAGTCTTACAGACTGATGTTCTCAAGTTTCCTCAGTGAGGGACAATTTAACATGCATATGGAGGATAAAAGCTGCATGAGGGTGGCTAAATTCATTTGTCCAGTGGCACTGCATGTTTGTAACTACCTTGTTCCGTGGTTGATACTTGAGATGCAAACTTAGTGGCATTTAGAGTTTATTAAAAGTAGTATCAATCTCCTGAAGTAATTAATCATAAGGGGACAAAATGGGGATTTATTTAAAGGTCTTTTATTAATTCTAAGTTACGTAGCTGTGCTAAACCACCTTAACTCTTGTCTTACTAAGTTTGCAGTTACAATGTGTGTAAGCATGGGTGGGGTTAGAAATACGTGATGTGCCTTGTGCTTCACTTGACACTGGCTCCAACCTGTCTTGTTTCTGTAGATACCTGCACTCTGTTTCTGCTTGGTCTTGAGTTATTTCTGAATCAGTGCCCTGATGCAGAAGTGGCCAGGCCCTCCTTCTGCTCTCCATCAGCTGTCAGGGTGTGTGTGGGATCCTTAGGACATCTGCACCTTGCAGTTGAAGATCTGGCCCATTACCTTTTGCTTGACTCAGTAGTTCTGTGCATGGTTATGTGCTATCACTTAACAGAAGAAAAATGTTCAAATACAGCAGTGTGACACTATTCTCACTCCTTTTTCAGTTTGAAGAGGTTTATTTGGAAACAAAAGAGCAGTATGACAAGTTAATCAAAGGTAAGAATCCTGACACCTGAGGCTGTTGAACTGTTAGCATGGTACCTGGCACATTTTTGGTCCAGGGCAAATAGAACTCCCTGAGTCTGAGATGTGAAGTTTCCCCTAGTTAAAAAGCATGGAGCCGGCAGGGAGACCTGTGGAAAGCCTGGCGTGGTGAAAGCAGCATGCCACAAAGGCTTCACACCAACCTTGGGAGCAAGGCTAGTTCTTCCCACACACCAGTGCAGATCTCTAGTCACTGCCTTTGATATCTGGTCAGAAGAAATCCAGCAGTAAACCCCTCTACAGACACCCTGGAAGGAGAAGACCTTCCTGCCAGAGTGGGGAAGGAGTTGGGACTGTGAGCAGCAGTAGAGAGTGCACATACCCCATAGTTCACCTGCTGCCCAAGACACGTGAAAGAAACCTTGGAGCAGGCTGAGCTTGCCAAGCCGTACAAGGAGACTAGGAAGAGGACTTGCTTGCATTGTGGCTGAGCTCAGGAAGGAAAAGCTGTGTCTAAAGAAATTCGGTCAGGGAAAACTAAAATGAACAAAAATAAAATAGAAGTGGTATTAAGTAGTTCAGAATTAAATTTGCAGGTCCTCTTACAATATGGGCGGACAGTGCAGTGTACACAAACCAATTATAGCTCTAAATGTAAGAGCACATGTACTGAAAGCCCAAATCCATATATTCTTCACAAGAATAGGTTATCTAGAAAGACTGATACTGTAACCAGTATTGTATCTGAGGTTATTGATATCCAGAGAGAAGAATTAAATGGTAGTGAAAAGGATAGGGAAGTTTTATAAAGAAGATCAAGCGTTTTATGTCTATATATTGAGCTTAAGATGGTGAAAACACAAAGAAAAAAGGTGTGGTTTAATAGAATGGGTTGAAGAAAGATAGGTAAATTAGTCATCCTGGTAAAGGGACCTCTGGAATGTTGCCAGTTGTGCAGGGCAGGACTCAACAGGAGTAACTCCACATTACTTCTCCCTTAAACTTCTTTTCTCTCCCTACCAGAACGCTTTTTGACAGGGTTTCCAGTGTTTAGACACTACCACATCTTTAGACTTGCCCAGGCATGACCTTGGCCCGTGCCAGCTGATGAGCCTCCAGGCAGTGCTCCAGCAGCATCAGGATAATGCCTGGGCCAGAGGCTGTTCCAAACAGACAGCTTGCAGACAGACAGCTGTTTTGGAGGCAAAGAGAGTTAAATAGCTTTGGCCTGGGCAAACCTGTACCTGTTGGCCTGAGGGATGATTAACTTAGCCTGAGGGATGACTAACCTGGCACAATCTGTGCAGCCAAAGGTTGCCCAAGTGCTACCTGAGTATCAACGAGCTCTGCTGGTTGGTTACAAATAACAGGTGATTGGTTTTTAATGTGTTCTCCACAGGCCACCTTTGGACAGCACAATCCAATCCCTGAAATTGCTGGTAAACTCCTTTTAATCCTGCACATGTATTCTGTGTTGTGGTTATGTGAAGTGGTTCTCCCTGAAAAATGAGGGAGGAGAGGCAGTCCACTACTGATTTTAAGAGGGACTCCTCTTTTCTGTAGATAAGAAACAAATGGTTTATTCAGTTCAGTCATATTTGCTGCACTGCTTTTTGTCAAGGGCCAGAAAGACAAATTTTATTTTGTTCTTCACATCTTTCTGCTGAAAAACAGCCTTCCAGATCTATTCGTTTTCCCATTCTATTGTTTCTGCTCGATAGATACCAAGTAATGTTTCTTCCTTAAGGTGCAGAGGTGCGTTCTGGGAAGACAAGAACACACATGATCTTTCTGTGGATGTTTACCAGAAACAAATACAGGCTATTTGTTGCTGCAGAGAGAACTAATCTTTGAATTTTAACTGCAAATTAATAATACAGAATGAGTGAAGAATATTAATTCTAGCCTAGCAAGGTATTTTAACAGCTCTGGAGAAAAAGGCAGGCAGATGTGCCTGTTAAAATAAAGCTTTATATCTGAAAGAAGGATTCACCAAACAGATAAAAATTGAGCAATTAAAATAAATCATTAACTTTGAGCAATGCAAGTGGCAGCTGCCTATTTGGATTTGGAGTTCCGCTGTGATTCTGAACAGGATTGTTCTCTGGATGCCCTTAGTGTGTAAATGGAGGAGGGAGTGTCTCAAAAAGCAGTGAATTAGTCGAGCAGAAAACTGGTCTAGAATAGGCTGACTTTGCAATGCTAAATCTCTGTGTCTACTTAGCTCTCAGAGCTGCCTCACTGAAAGCTCAGACAATTGCTCCTACCAGCACCAGCAGAAAATGGGACTACAAAGATGTTGCTAAATAGGCCTAAATTGTTGTAGAATGGCACTGAAGCTAGGCCTGGAAAATCTATGGGGACACTCAAACTCTGGTCCTGGAGTGATTGTGTGAAACTCAATCAAACACCAAGAGCTGTCACAGGCTCTGCCTCTAACTCTGTAGCTTCAGGATGTTTAAAGTGGCCTGACCCCTTCCTGTATTCTGGCAGCTTGTCCTTGCTGCAGTACTACTCACGTGTATGTCCCCGACAGGGAATTGATCTGCATTCAAAAGAATTGGATTTTTTTTAAGTTCAGATTTACCACATACCTTTATTCTCCTCCTATTCCTTGGATTGGAAGTGCTGGTTCAAGCTTTTCCTGCCAGCATGAGGCAGACCTCAGAAATGCAGAGGTACAGGCAGGGCCAGCTCCCACGAGCCAGTGAAGCTCTGGCAATGCTGTCAAGCGCGGGGCCCAGCTGCACTGTGGTGACCTTGCTACAGGAGTGTGATGCAGGCTGTTTGATCTTGCCCACAGTGTTAGCTGAGTGCAGTGAGTTTTACAGTTAGACACAAGACGTCCGTTGTCTCCTACACTGCAAGAGAAATGTGCTCAGTGCCTTGCTCTCCTGTACAGCTTGCAGTCTGGGAGGAACTAACAGGCTTTCCTTCACCTCTCCACACTAGATGGATTCCTGCTCTTCCAGCAACTGCCCGTGGTTGAGATCGATGGGATGAAGATGGTGCAGACCAGAGCCATCCTCAGCTACATAGCAGGGAAATACAATCTCTATGGGAAAGACTTGAAGGAGAGAGCCCTGTACGTAACACCTTCTATCACTTACGGAGCAGTCTGTTATTTGATAGCTACATTATATAAACCAAATTCAATCCTCTAAATCCAGTATAAAGGCATTGAAAAGGCTAACAATAAGATTTAACCACTGCTTCTGAAATGCTCCTAACAGAAACAAGCTTTTATTCTTTTTGAAAAATATTCAGGTTTAGTTCATGCTTAGTTTTGGCTGTGAAAATTACCACTATGCTGGTGATATAAAATTCCTGTAAGTTGCCTTAGTTAATTGGAAAACAGATGAAATAACTTCTGTGCTTTTTTCTACCATCTTCCCCTGACCAATAGGATTGACATGTATGTGGAGGGAATATCAGATCTGATGCAAATGATTTTGATGTTTCCTTTCTCTCCACCTGATGCAAAGGAGAAAAATCTTGAGTCAATTAAGGAGAGGGCAACTAACAGGTACTTTCCAGTCTTTGAAAAGGTAAGTGACAGCAAGTATGTGTCTATCAAACTTGAGATTATCCAAAAAGTTTCTCAAAATAAGAATGTGTTTGTAGTGTAGGTCAGTTCCAAATCCTCAACTTTTTTTGCTGTCTCAAAGAAGGGGAAATACAGCAGCACATTTTCCTCTCTTTGTTGGCTTGTATTGTCAGGGCTGTGGTATTTGAACATCTGCAAAGCAACATGTTCTCAGCTGTACAGAAAAACGTTTCACCAAAGTGAAAGCAAGCACATGTGATTATTTTTTTGAAGGAACAGTTCTATAGTTATATTTGTTTAGGGCCCATCTCTCTGCCATACTTAATTTCATTTGAAAAAGTTTCACTGGAGGAACGCAAAAATCCCTTGCACATAAATCAGGTAGAGAGATTAGGAGTACTTTAGTAAAACAACAGTCACAGATTTATAAAACAACAAACCCAACCCATATGATTCATGCATCTGGCGATATTTCCAACTTTTGTAATATTTATCTAGTTTTGTTGGAAAGTCATAATAAAGGCTGAACATCACACAGATTCTTAATATTAAATCAGGTAGAGAGATTAGGAGTACTTTAGTAAAACAACAGTCACAGATTTATAAAACAACAAACCCAACCCATATGATTCATGCATCTGGCGATATTTCCAACTTTTGTAATATTTATCTAGTTTTGTTGGAAAGTCATAATAAAGGCTGAACATCACACAGATTCTTAATATTAAATCAGGTAGAGAGATTAGGAGTACTTTAGTAAAACAACAGTCACAGATTTATAAAACAACAAACCCAACCCATATGATTCATGCATCTGGCGATATTTCCAACTTTTGTAATATTTATCTAGTTTTGTTGGAAAGTCATAATAAAGGCTGAACATCACACAGATTCTTAACATTAAAGTAACCTGTTCCCAAAGGCAGGGATTTTCTTTACTTAGCTGTTGCTATTCTGCATTTCTAAGTTTGCTTCCTGATATCAACATTGGACATCACTTTACATGAAACATCTAAATGCAAGTTCTACGAATTCCTTAAATTGCTTGTTACTTCCTCCATTGTCCCTATTTCTAATTCTAGACCTGTTACTAGTCTACTTAAGCATGTGGTTTTGTTTCTGTTCCTGGTGCCCATCATCATTCATTATTACTGAGTGACCAAAGTTTTTAGTCTGTGTACTAGAACACAAAATGAACAAAACTTCATTTTTTTCCCAGAAATAGTGAAATGACTTAGACTCAATGTCAGCTGAAAAGTCCACCCTGAAATTTCAGGTAGAATTGCTGCTCAGCTCTGCAGCTGTGCTGTGAGGCTTAGCTGCCAAGTATGCCCATATGCCCCACTCTGATCTGCAACCCACGTTTTCTTGTCTTCTCCAGGTGTTGAAACAACATGGCCAAGACTTTCTCGTGGGAAACAAATTCAGCTGGGCAGATGTTCAACTAATGGAAGCCATTTTAGCAGTGGAGGAGAAGGTTCCTGCTGTGCTCTCAGGGTTTCCTCAGTTGCAGGTAATTTTATTACTGAGCATGCTGTGTTCAGGAGCTAGAGGTCAGTCTTGAAGTGATCATCTCCCCATGCTGTGTAAATCACATTTTTGTGGCTGCAATTCCTCTCTTGTTCTAACTTTTTTTTCCTTTATTTAGGTGTTTAAAACCAAAATGAGCAATATGCCTACAATTAAGAAGTTCCTGCAGCCTGGCAGCCCAAGGAAACCCCCACCAGATGCCCATTATGTAGAAACTGTGCTGAAGATTTTTAAGAACTGAAAGCCTTGCCTCCTTTGGTGAGACTTAAATGCTAGGAGAGCAGGAGAAAGCAGAGCAGCAACCCCAAACCCTAAACCAAAGGAGAAGGAAGCTCAGCAAATTAGTATTGTTTTAGTTAAAACCAGTGCTAGAAAAACAAAGCAACCCATACCAGAAATAAAATAATCTATTACACTGGCAGCTGTGTCTTTATTGATATCAAATGCTTGGCAAAACATGAAAACAAAGGAGTATGGAGGCAAAGAACTATTTGTAGAGTAGGGAATGTATTAATTTGGAAAAAGAACAATGCAGTGTTATTATTGTCAGAATGTAAGTTGTTGGACAAGATATTTTCTACATGAAAAGAAGCTCAGAGTAAGAGCTGTGGAAGAGAAGAAAGAGAAGACTCGCAGCACTACTTACCCTTTAAAGAAGTAGACTTGTTTCAAGTTTCCGTTCTTAAATTTAAAGCTTGTGGGTGAATGGGATTTTTAAAGTCTCTCAGCAAAGTTTTTGCAAAACTGATTATTTTTCTCTATAAATCAAGTATTTCAAACCTTATGTATGATCATACTAGCTACTCACAAGCACATTACAAATACATTACCTCTTGAGAGCAGTGTCGTGAAAGAAAGGTGCAGTCTGTTTTGCAGACTCTGGCAAAGCAGAGGGTGTTTGTTTCTACACATTTAGGACAGAACACAGAGCAACAGATACTCAGATTCCATTGAATTTCAAATAAAAATATTTACAGCAGCCAATAACAGCCTTGTGAAGTGGCCTGATGCAACAGAGAAGCAGCTGCCTAGAAGGAAACTGTGTTCCAACAACTGTCAGTAACCAGATCTGATGCTTAATATTCTATGACATGAGTGAAGAAAAAAAGGAATTAGAAAAAATATGGGAAAATGAACCTGAGGGAAAAACCAGTAGAGTACCATTTCCCAAAACAGCTCAGTGAAGTGACATTTCCAAAAGTCAAGCTGGGAGACAGACTATACTGGACTTAGGTGCCTGAAATCTCAATGATACTTGTGACAGGACAAGAAATGTTAAAGGTAGGGGAGAGGAGCACAGCTCTTCAGAGGGTGATTTATCCCAACACTAAGGGAAGGCTGAAGAGACTGGCTTCTTCTAAACTTTTAACTACCTCAGCTGAGACAGAATCATTTTTAGTAGTTCAGCTATAACTCAAGAGCATGCTGAGGGATTCCTCCTGAATTTGGACGTATTGGAAGGAGACTAGAGAGCTAGACCAGATGGAGGTGTCTACAAAGTTAGGTGAGATGAGTTTTCCAAAGTTGTCGACACTATCCTTAACTTTCAGGCTTGAACTCATGTTTTCCTACCAGGTAGTCACTAGACCAGGGATGTCTCCTAGAGTTTATCCTGGCCAGGCCTACAAATGGTAAATCCAGACCAGCTACCTAAGCAGGAGTTTGGGTTTGTGAAACATCGCCAGATGCACCTTAGCACACATGTCACTGCATGGAGAGCTTCAATCTCCTACATTATCCTGGATTCTGTGTCATAAGTCATATGTGTCCAAAAATGTGGGAAACACTGTTTCCGGCAGTGTCAGAGGCTGGACAGAAGACCTTCCCAAAATGTAAGGAGGGGGCAGAGGGACATGGAGCCCTAACCAGAAGAGGGAGCTACAGGAGGTGCTCTCAGTCAGGGGTCTCCTTTTGTGAAGCCTTGCTCCCCTTATCTGCCATATAGGGTACAGAGTGTTCTACCTGGGGACTAGGCACTTCCTAAAAGACAGTACATTGCAGTGGTGACTCTTTAGATGCCCTGTCCTTCTGTGGTTCTAGCTCTAAATAAATTATTAAGCTTATTTTATTGTCAAGCGTGGAACATACTGATGTAACAGGTACCAAGAGTGAGGACTGATAGGATGAGATTCATTTTTAGCTACCAAGCAATGAAGTATGTATTCAGGAAGGACATGAAAGAGCCTGCTGTACTATAACTGCAGGCGCTGTCTACAACAATATTAACCAGGTAGATTACATAGGCAGGATGGTGCACGGGAATGTATGCTGTATTGACTTTTCCTCCAAAGAAAGCAGTCAGGAGTGCAGAGGGCAGTTTGCCTTCTGATACCACACTTCCTTCACTGACTCTTACAGGTGTCTTCGTTGAGTGTTTTCGCTGGGTCAAGGTCAGGGAAACATGGGTGAGGGGAAGAAAGTCCAAGCCTGACCCCGATGTCCAGAGATAAACTTGCGCAGAAGTGTCCTGAAGGAATATACACTAAGCAAGGCATAGAAGCTTGTGAAAGATTCAAGCTGAATTAGTTGATGTGACTTATGTAAAGTGGCAATATGTTAAAAGTAAAAACCATAAAATATTCGAATAAAAGTGTGATTGCCATAGCAGTATTCTTTTAAAGTGTGTGAGCTTTTCAGCCGTTAGAATTAGTTTTAACTAGCATGGTACGAAGCAGTGAAAATAGGAGGCATATTACCATTTTGTGCTGGCACAGATGTTCCCAATGATCATGGCCTCTCGTTTTTTTACATTTGTACATAGTCAGCATTAGTCAGGAATTTATTTTCTGTTGGTGAAGAGTAACTAAACAGACCTAAATTGGTTGTGTTTCCTTAAGAGAGAGGTTTCCGGTTTGCAGGGAACTGTTTGCAGTTCTCTGTGTAGGAGGGGCTACAGAGTTATATAATCTCAAGGCAGAGCTGCTGAGAGCTTAGAGTTACACTGTGCACGAGGTAAGTGGGTTTTCTTCTTTATTTGCGCGTGCTGGGAATTATTGTATGTGAAAGTCACTGAACGACTTCTACAGATTAAATGTGTGTATGTACATGTTAGTACACATAACCATGTTAGTACTTTCTTTACTAAAACGGTTGTGTACACCAAATGCTAAATTCTTAATCAGCTGCTTTAGAGGTGTACAGAATTAAGAAAAAGAAATGTAGATCTCAGAAGTGGGGAGTGTTTCCTCTCACCTCCTTCCTGCTGCGGAGAAGCTGACATGCTGTTTACAAGGGGATCATGGTGGGGATTTGGGGGTTTCCCTTTTGCTGCTGTTAATGCTTCAGCTTTGTTGTTGGCAGGGCATCAATAGCTGTGAGGCTGGTATAAGCTGGGCACTTTTTGTGTGTGTTTGTCGCTGATGTGCACGCGTGGTTCTGAGTGGGGCGGGTGACAGTCTGCTTAGAAACTGTTCTGGCTTTAAGTTCCTGCCTCGAAACTGTTGTTGCTTGAAATTCCAGCAGAGTTGGAAATGAACCAAGCAAGCATTGCCCTGTGGCTGTGCCTGTGCTAAAGGCAAATCTGATGTTACCAGAGGCAAAATTAATTTCCATGTCTTTGAAGGCTTGTCTAAAGAACTTACAGAAGCAGGAAGTGTTTTAAAAGAGCTTGACTGGGGAAAGAATTCCTTCCTGTCTGGTTATAATGGAGAGTACTGGCTGCTGGAGAAAGCACAGCAATTGCCGAGTTTATAGCATGTATCTGATTAAACAGTAAAGTGTATTCTGAGGTAATGCCAAAATACACAGAGAGCACACTCTGCTTTTTGGTCAGAACAGAACACTTTGGATGCAAATGGTTTTAAATCACTTGTTCTCTGATTGGGCCAATTGCTCTAAGTACAGGGTTCTTCTTAACTCTTCTGCCCATGTAGGAAATATTTGAAGGCAGAATGATACAAGGCAGTCTCTCAAGATAGTCTAACTTTTACCTCCTCTAGTAATCTGGTGAAAATCTTGGACCATAAATCATTGGTTTCAAGGAAGACAACTTTGAGAGCCAGTTAGAGACTCAAAACCAGGATTCTGAATCTTTATTGTGCAACACTTATTTCTTTGTTGCAGATAGTAGGAAATCAGGCACGTGGAAACATGTCTGGAAAACCCAAGCTGTACTACTTCAATGGACGAGGCCGAATGGAAACAATACGGTGGCTACTGGCAGCAGCTGGGGTTGAGGTTTGCCTCTGGTCTTCTATACTGGGATCATGTGACAAAAATGTGCTTTTACTGTTCCTTCTGAAAAGTGTGACTGAACAGCAGTTTCAAAATCTGCATTTGGTGCAGTGCTGAGCAAGGCAACAGTGACCACGAGCTTACCCTAGGCCGGGGGCAAGTTCCTGTCTCACTTCCACACAGCATTTGTATGCCAAACCTGCTGGTAGCACCACAAATGCTTCTGCCCTGTAGCTAGTGAAAGAAAAAATTTAAAACCACAGCAGCAGAACCTGGCTTCTTATCTTCTGATCACAGAGGTCAAGCACTTGCAATTCAGAGTACCTTCAGTTAAATTCCAATGTCCAAAAGAGCAAGAGATTATTACTGCTACTACAATGTAATTTACCCTTGAAGGTACTGCGTATCGTAAACCACAGAGTTATATTTTTTACCTCTGAGAGATTCTGATATTAAACCAGAGATGGAGCGTGGGAATCTGTGTCATTCAAGAGTTATGAGTTTTTGTCACAGGATGGCCAATGTGCCCAAAAGCTTTCAAATATTATATATGTTCTAAAAAATAAAATTCCCTAAAACACAGCCACTTTGTACCTTCATTAACTGAATGAAGAAGAAGCTGAAACATGAAATGACAACAGAACTTTTCTATTTCCTGTAGTTTGAAGAATCTTTTGTGGAAAAAAAGGAGGATCTGACAAAGTTACAGAAGGGTAAGTTTCCTACACTTTTAAATAATAACAACAGCAGTAATAATAGTAGTAATAATAATAATAATGATTAGAATTAGAATTACTTGTCTGAGAACACCTAAGAATTCTTAAATCTTAGTCTCTGAGAAAGAAAATCTCTTAACTGGATTGTACATGACGTCTCAGATTGCACCCTGCAGTCTCTTAGGTGGTATCATCCACCCAGTTGCTTCAGTCTTCACTGAATCACAGAAGGGCTGAGGTCAGAAGAGATCTCTCATGATCATCTACTCCTCCTCCTCTCTTCCAGCCAGGCCACCTCCAGCCAGTTAGCCAGGACCATGTCCAGCTGGGTTTTGAGTATCTCCAAGGATGGAGAATTTGCAGCTTCTCTGGACAACCCACACATTTAAAGAGCCTTTCTTTAAGTTCAGATGGTTGACTCTCCTTTGATTCAGCTTGTGTCCGTTGCCTTCCATCCTGTGGCAATACAGGCTTTTGTCATCAGATGATCTGGAAATTCATTAGCATTTTAGGTTGCCTACAAAGTTGTTGTTTTATAATCCATATGAAAACAGAGTTCCAGATTTCCGAGTTTACCTGTAGCTCTGCTGCATTCCTGCCTGCCAAGGCAACTACCCATCGTGGTAGCTTCAGCTTCCATCTTCCTGACCATGATAATCATGTTCCCTCCAAAGCAAATTACATGTCTGAGCTCTTTCCCTGGCCTGTCAAAAGAAATCTGAGCTAGGGGTAGCATTTGCAGTCCTGCTCTCCTTTAGGAATAATGACTTGATCCCCCTGCTACAGGCTGTCTTCCAAAAACTATTTTGGGACACAAGCATAAAGGTAAACACACCCTTACTAGCAGACAGTTTCTCTG
>VWPU01014646.1:0-160814 GCA_013398955.1 Callaeas wilsoni | reverse complement strand
CACCGGGACAGCACCGGCACCGCCCCCCCGGCGGGACCGCCCCGCGGCCGCTCCGCTCCGGCACCGGGACAGCACCGGCACCGCGCCGGAACCGACCGCCCCGCCCCGCGCGGCCGCTCCGTACCGGCACCGATAATGGGACCGGGAGTGGGACCGGGAATGGGACCGGCACCGGGACTGGGACTGCAACGGCACCAGGACTGGGACCACACCGGCATCGCGCTCCACGCACGGACCGGGACTGGCACCGCACCGGGACCGGCGCTCCCGCCGGCAACAGCCGCCGCGCACGCGGAGCGTGCTCTGAGCGTGGCCGGCCCGGCGCGCACCGGGATGCTCCGTCCCCTGTGCCCGTGCCGGAGCGGGCGGCGGCCTGAGGAGCGTTGCATCCCCGGCGGTGCGTGCGTGGCCCTGTGCCCATCCTGCCCGCCCCAGTGCCCGCTGGCAGCGCGTGGCGCAGGGCGCAGGGTGCTGTTCCACGGGGAACATCCCAGTTAATGGCAGTGGCGCGCCTGCGGTGTCACCGTCCCGCCCGTGCGTCACACACACTCCCATCGCTGGGCACAGAGCTCTCCACACCTCGCACCAACACCCAGTGTTTTGGTTTTGTTTTGGGGTTTTTTGGGTGGAGAGGTAGTGCATCGCCTGTTTTCCTTGATGCCCCAAGTGGTTTCTGTTGATTCAGGTAGCAAATACCTGTGCTATCTCTGTCAGCATATTTCAAAACCTCTCTGTGCAACGAGAGTGTTCTGTAAATAAAACAATAACAACAAAGACTCTGTGGATTTATCTCTGATTACAGTCCTGTGTATATTTATATGCAAATGATGTTTAGCCCTCCAGCTGCTGGCGGCTGTTCAATGAGGCCTGTGGGTGCTCACCCCGTGCCATTCCACAGGGACACCCCTGCCACTGCCAAGACCTGGCAGGGCCATGGAGTGCAACACAGCCAGTGAGCCCGTGGCTTTCCTTTCCCTCTTGGTGCAACTGATGTTGTGGCAGTTAATGCCTGTGAGAACTCCAGCCTTGCCAAGAAAAAAAGCAATAAGAAAAAGGAGGTATCTGGCTAAAGGAGGTTTTCACCCCATCCCCAGTGTCCTGTCCTTCATGGAAAAGCAGCCGGGGCAGGACCATGGGTTTGGCCACCCCCAGTTTGACTGATGTGCTCGAATATTTAACTGATGTTACCCAGAGGTGCTGCATTTCAGGAACCCCCAATCTCAGGTAGGGCTGGAAATGTCTGAGCTTCTCCTTCCCCTCCCCACCACAGCACCTCAGCTTTTGCTTCCCTGTCCTTTGTGATGCCTCTGTTTCTCTGCTTGGCCAATCAGCCTAGAGCTGAATTTTCTAATATGCACAGCAGGCAGCAAAGAAAATAATTTGTAAACACTCTCACAGACCTTTATTCATCATAAAACAAAAAAAAACCCCGCTTGCCTCCTTTTTCCCTCCTCTCAAGCAATTCTCTCTAAATAATTTCAGCAGGTACATGTGGTGTTTGGAGGTGATTTCTTTATGGTTTTCATCCTTGAGCAACCTCTCCTGTCTTTCCTATTTTTTCCAGTTGTCCATAATATTTTCAGAACATTTACACTCACAATAATAGGCAATTTTATCACAAAGATTCTAGGCATGAGAACTACTGAGTTAATTTGCTTCCATTTGGATCGCCAAAGTGAATGGATTGCACCATTTAATGAAAACTCTGTATTCTGAAATTCAAGCCTTAAAATTATAAAGATGTTTCTGTGCTTTATATCCATCACTCTCTCACAGTCATTCATATAAAAAAAATATGTTTGCCTCCAGTTTTATTTATTTTACTTTATGAAATAACAAAGATGTGTGGTGGGTTAAAACCAATCCTGAATGCTAATACCTGGGAATTAAACGGAGAGAATAACAATGGCCTAACGTCTACACTAAATTAATATATACTATAAAAGATATGATGCATACTGGGTTGGTGTTCCCAGCAGAGCCATTATTTTGGAATGGGCTAAACAAACAATGATCATCCTTTCAGTAATGAGTGATGGTCTCCAGTCTGCTGCCTTCTCACTCACAGTATGTAAATGATGCTCTCCAGCTTTGATCCAGGGACTCAAAACATTTGTTTAGGCACTAAATAAATGAAAATAGCTCTAAACCAGATAAAAGTAGGACCGAGCAGCGCTGTTAAGGTTTCACAGCACGGGCAAGATTTGATGGCTGACGGGGCAGCTGGTTTAATTAAGAGGTCAAGCAAAACCACTGAGTGCCTAGTAACACCAGTGAAAAAAATCTTCACCTCGTTCTCCACACACGGCACCCCCAGAGACCCCAAACACTTGATCCCTGTTCCCACTCCCCACACACCACCCTTTTCTGCTGGCACGGGATCCCGTCACCCCATGTCTCCGTGCGTTGTCATGCCCAGCTGAGCACATGGGTAAGGCCACTGCTCCTCTTCTCTCCCACCTACAAGGATCCTCTGCCACTGGCTGGTCCCTTCTGCACCCACTTTACCAGCAGCTGCCTCCCTCCAGTACAGCAGGGCCAAGCTGTGCTGGTGAAGGATCTCATTTTGGGCTGACCCTCTCTTATTACCCATGGGAACGTTCAGAAAATCAGGGGTTTGTATGCAAAGGCACCGGGTGTTTGCCTAGAGACAGATCAATAAAACACCTTGTGCCTCAAGCCCTAAATTGATCTTTGCTGCTTTAGGAAACTGTTGTTAGCTCATCAGCTGGGGCTGATCATCACATCCCTGTGTACCTCTTGAAAACCTTTGTTTCCACAGCATCTGAATTTCACCTCTGCATTTGGCTGGCAAATGGTTTCTACTTGGCTCCAACAAAAAGAAAACACACATCAGCTTTGAGATAAGCAGGCTCTTCATGTGTAAAACAGAGCTTTACTAGGCATTGGGGCCTCCAGCTTATAGAAAGGAGCAAGGTTTTGTATCAGTTCAGCCTGAGTAGGTCCCAGTGCCCACTGTTTGGCACAGGTAAGGGCAGGGGTGCAGCCAGCTTGAACCCCTGGGCAGAGGGGCAGGCCTGGGCTGTGGCAGCCCTGGCCAGGGCTGGGGTAACCCCAAATGCTGAGGCACCCACAGCTGCTGGGAGGATGAAGTCTTTTTCAGCTGAGAGGGGAAACCTTATTTGCACAATAGCACAATTAGAATAACTTGATTAAAAGAAATGCAAACGAGCCATTAAGTTTGCTTTATCTCCTTGTAATGTGATTCATCTTACAGTACATGTGCAGAAGGGGGAGAAGATAGATGAAATAAGTACAGGAAAGCCTCCTGTGTCATGAAAATAGCATATTTATTAAAATAACAAACACAATCATCACCAGCCCAACTGCTGCAGCTTTCCTTTATGGAATTGTCTATCTTGTCTGGAATAGCTAATGGCTAAACAGGTTTGTGGCCAGGGCGTTCAAAACCGCTTTTCCCATCATTTGTCCTCAAAGTGATGAAGTGGATGTTCCAGCCTTGTCCTCAACTGCCCCAAAAGGACCACTCCTCCACCACTTCCATAAGATGTGCAAACCAGCAACTTTGATAATTTTAATTCTGCTTTGAGACTGGGTAAAACTGTATTATGGAGTCAAAAGGTATCACCAGGAGACAGCATTGAAGATATCACTCTACTCCCTGAGGAAACAAGCCTTAAAATAAGTGGAAAAGCACAGAGCAACGAGATGGTCATTGTATGGGAGAAGAAGCAAAACCAAGAGCAAGGAAATATCTGGGAAATGACCAAATGAATGCTGTGGTGGCAGAGAGATGGAAGCCCTGCTAGCACCTCATAGAATAAGGCCCTTATCTAATAAAGGGTATGCAAATGAGTGAAGGCATGGAGCAGTGGGGTGATGAGTAAAACTAATTAGAAAATGAGGCTTGATTATTCATGGACTTGACATATCAGAGAGCAGCTAATCAAAGGAATAATACAAGTTTGCATATTCTTTGTGATGTGGGCATCAAAGCCTTCCTTCTTGTCACTATGGCATCACTGCGGCTCATTCCTAAAACCAAGTACACTTGATGCAAGTGTAACATCTTGCTCCGTATTAGGGGATGGGTCTTGGAAAGGCTGAGGTGTTCAAAGGAGCTCTGTTTTTTCCCGCTATTGAACTGATCTTGCATTTATCTCTACTTATAGATCTTGCCTCTCTGAATACAAACATTGCCCAAAGATGTTTGGGTGTGTGGTAAACTGGGCAGCCTTTAAAAGCTTGAGCTAAAGACTTGGATACTCAAGGGACCCACCTTGCAAGATAATTGCAAGATAATCCCTTACAGTTTCATTTTTCTTTGGACTGATTGCTAAATAAACTTTGTCTAAATGCCACATGGGAAGATGGACTTGGCAGGAGGTATTTACACAGAACTTGCTGGGTGCAGGAAGCTTTCAGGAGTACCTCCTTCCCAACACATGGCATCAGAAACCTTCCGTCCAGGCTGTTCACTGCAGCCAATCTTGGAGCCAGACAAAAGGCAGGCTAGCTTTCAAGTTACAAGGTATCAGCAGTATTTCCATTCACACATAGATCTTGGTCCTGTGAAAGGTTTTAAAGGAGGTCCTGACGTGGGACTGACACCTGGCCATGTACCAAGTGTCTGGGCAACGGTTGGAGGGTGAATAAATGATACTGTCCCATCACCACTGATTCTTTCCCAGCACGAAACTGGCTGAGAAACTGCTGAAACATCAAATTCCCTTTTGATGAGGACAGCCTGGGACAACTCCAGGGAACAGGATCCATGGGGATGAAAGGGCTCTTTCAAGTATGCCTCTGAATCAGTGGGAAAAGTGAGAAGTTGGGACTGCTCCTGCCACTGTGTGCTTGTCTGGATAATTACAGTGATGGGTATATTAATACCATCTGGCATTTGATCCAAAGAGCAACCAGGCATTGAATGAGATTACTGGTGAGGTGTGTGAAGAACCCTTTTGGAGGTGCTTATGAGCAGATTAGGAGGAATTAAGAAGAGTGTGAGCCAACAAAGCCCAGGGCTGCAGACCATATGGTCCAAGGGACACTTTGTGCCCATTTTGAAGATATATAATGCAAAACTGGTGTGTCTAACGTAGGTCAGGACAAAACCTGCGGCATTTGCCTGAATAAGGTGGGTAAGAGACTAAGATGATGTAGAGTGGCCTTCAACAGTGGTTTTACATGAAATAAAAAGGATATTAAAAGATTAATACAATTATTTGTTGAATCTTCCTAAAACCCAGGGGGAAATCATTTCACATGGCCCTGAAAGAACAGTGACAAAAGACATAATATTACCTCACGCTATCTCAATAGGTAGTCCCATGTGGAGTGAAAGCAGTGGAATTTGGTCCAAAGGCATTTAAGATATCTGAAAGGTGAAATTCGTCCTTCACAGTGAAATTATTCCAGTTTAACAACACTGGTTTTGAAATAGATTTGGTTAAACTGATACCATCCTTTGCCCGGACACTCTTCAATCCTAGAGTAATTAGTATCAATTTAACTTAATTTGGTGTCATTCTGTGTACAGACTGCATCTTGGATGCTGTATAAATATTTGCTTGTTGAAATTGATGCTGAATTTGGGCACCACTGCGTTGTGGAATTAACCTATGTGACAGAGAATCAGATGCAGGAGCAAAAAAAAAAAAATCTCAGGAAGAGATCTTAAATTTCAGATGACTGCATACAATTACCTAGTTTTTCAAATGAACAGAAGAATAAATGAAGGTGAAGCAAAAAGAATCTCAAGCATTACCAAATAATAATAATAATAGAAGCTTTGAGGACAGCTTCTTCCAGCAGCAGGGCTGATGAATCTTCAGGGAGTGATCCCATAGTCCAGTGAAACAAAGAAATGCTCATTTCACAGTGAGGTTTTGCAACTGCAGATTTACCAGGAATAGCAAATAAATAATTCACAGTTTCTGAAGATGCGAAGATAAATTTTCTTTCTTTTACTTCAAATCTAGTTCTGCCAGCTGCTAAAGGCCTACAGCAGATATCCCCCTACAAAATAGAAAATGAGGGACAAAGCTGGAGTTTCACATTCCAGTTAGTGTAAAAAGACTCATAAAAGAGAAAAAGCTCCCTTTCCTCCATAGCCCACCTCATACACACACACTGCTGCTATGAGTCCACAGGGAAACAGAATATTTGTATTCTATAATGCTGAAACTTCTGGAAAAGAAAACAAAAATGCAATCAAACATTAAAATTTCACCACAACAGAAAATCCCCAGCTGGACTGGATGTAAATAGCAGATACTGAGTACAGCAATTTCTTGTGGTTTCCCAAAACCACTCAGGGTTCATTGCATTACAGCACTTTGCAATAACTCACAGAAAACTGGGGCAGTGTGAATTTATACCTCCTGGTTCTAAATTCTACCACCTTGGCCTGGGTCAGCTTTCCCCAGGCACCCCAGGCCAGCCCTGTGTTTGCATTACTACAGTCACAGGCTGCCCCTGGAATCCCTCTCTGCGGAGATGCTGCCAGTCCTGCATGTGCCTGAGCTGCCACTTCACTGGATCAAAATAGTAGCAGCTATTTTAATCTGCTGCTGGAATACATCTGAAGAAATTCCTTGCAATCCCTTACTTCTGTTCCCAGCTGACACAGAGCCCCGTGGCAGGGAGAGCACGTGCAGATCGTGTCCCCTGGCCAGAGCCTTCCTTCCTTCCTTGGACAGGGGATGGATGTGGGGTACCCACTCCGTGCTCTGAGCACCACTCCATCCAGTAAGGGCTGAGCAGCACGGGCTGCTCATTCTGGTCTCAGCCTTTGGGAATGCTGAATCCATGGAAAGGATGGCTGGGGACCAGCAGCAGGCCCACCACAGCCTCAACATCCCCTCACCCGTCTGATACCAGTGCGATTTCCTCATCCCCTAGGCTGAGGGCTGCACAGTCAAACACTTGCTGTGTGTACTGTAGCATCTGGTCCGACTGCTTAAATCAGAGAAGCCAGCAGTGACCTCCTCTGTGTCTTGAACCTTTGCTAACTGCTCATTGATACAATCAGAACTAAAGTGGGCAGAGGAGAGGGGGTCAATGCTTTGTTTCCTGCCCTCTCACAGGGACAGGGTCCACTGCTGTGTGTGTACACTGTTACTCACGGATGTGCACTAGGTTACTGTGCAAGAATTACCTGTCCAAAGAGAGGATGAGGAGATGATATTCTTATAATGCATGGGGCTGGCTCCAATCATTTACCTGCTCATCTTTCCCTATTAAAGATAAGCAACACATAATGCTGGCCTTACACACTAAGGGGTGGAGGACAGCACCTCTCAGCATCAAAATTTAGGAGATTCCCTACAAGAATATGTGTCCTCCTACAGCACAGAGCTTTTATGGACCTGCCTAAGTCTCAAGTGATATAACAGTTTTCCAAGAGCTCCCTCTAACTCTGAATTTTCAAGAGACTCAGGACAAATTAATCTGGCTGTGACACTATGCAGAACACTGTAACAACCAGAAGAAAAATAACTTACAAAAAATATTATTTTCTTTCATGCAAAGAATCAAACTTTAAATGATTCCATCTGTCACTTTCATCTGCATCCTGTTTCATTGGCTGGATTTTGCTCATTAAGATAAATTTCAAGCCAACAGATCATTTTTACCTTCAGGGCTTTGATGAAATGTAGTGTTTGGGACTTCCTCCCCTCCTCCATTTTTGACAGCCATGACAGAGGAATAAGTGTTTCTCTCTTATGCTGCTTTGCAATTGTATGGAATGGCTTTGACCTTCCAAAAGGCAAACACACTACAGTCAAATTCCTCCTCCTTTCCCCATGGGACTAGGAGCTGGCCAAACCCTTCCAATAAACGTTTCCCGCTCGACCTTGCATCATAAAACCCTCTTTTCTTTATTACTCCATCTCCTCAAAACTTCCTTAGCAAACCTCTAGCCCTTTCAAAAGGTGGGCTGGAGAGCTTCTGTGCCATGCACATGGTTCAAACATCTTTGTTTCTTCCCTGAAAAGACATGAAAGCAATTTGTTGGATTCCTTACCTCATAACCAAACACAACTGTACACTGTGCACTCTGCATGTTCCAGCTCCCTGTGCTTTCAGCCCCAATGACTTATTTTACTCTAAGTGTTAATTACACATTGGAACGGTTTCATGAGGGATGTGATAAATCATCTGCCACTTAAAGTCTTTAAATCAAGGCTGGGTGTTTTCAGTGGGGTCCAGCTCTGTGCCTGGGGCACACAGAGGCTCCTAGTGCATTTACAGGAGGGTATATAATCACATGGTCATGGTCAGCCGTGATTGAGGAATTAGGGGATGGGCGGATGGCCTTTGTCATGCAGGATGTAAGATTAGTTGGACTTAATGGTCTGTTTTGGCCTTTAAATCTATGAATAGGGAAAAGGAAAGAGGAAAAAGAAAACAAAAAAGAACAAAAGTCCCTATTATAGCCAGCATGTTTCCGCCTTCTGAAAGCAGAACCAGAGGGACTGCAGGCAGCTGAGGCTAGAAATGAGTGCTGGGCACCCCTGTGCAGTGCCCTGCTCCCAGAGCTCCCCAAGCTCCCCAAACAAGTTCTTGCAAGCAAAGCCAGGAGCCCAAGCCCACCGGGATTTGCTGACGTCTTTCAGAAAACAACAGACGTGAGCACACACACTATGCTCAAATGATTTTCAATTTTTTCCCCCCCTTGAGGTCAGTTTAGGTGTTCCAGAACTAGAAATCTAATGCTTTTTCTATTTCTAAATTAAGCTAATTAAAATTTTAATCTGTTGGACATTATCTTATTGCATAATTAGAAGAGCTTATATTGCAGTGGTTTGGTTAGTACCAATCCTTTTTGCTTTAAATTGTGTTTCATTAATTGAACAGGGCTTAGATAGGTGCTTATAAGGTACTAAGCCAACTATCTGCTCTTAACAAAATACTCAATTCTCCCTTTCAGCTATACCTGCTCTGAGCCTGCCAGCTTTATGCTATAATAGTTTTCCTTTAGTGAAGGGTGAGCTATTACACCCATGATCCACATGGGAATTTCAGGGACTATAGGCACCCTCACAGACACCATTGCAGACTGACTTCACAGAGCAAACACAAAGGATCCTTGCTGGAAAATGGCAAATCCAAACCCTACCCACTGACTTGCTGATATCATCTGCTTAACCATGGGTTATTGCATAATTAATTACTCCCAGTTCACTATTAAGTCCCAAAGAATCTTTCTATAGACTAAACTAGTATTACTCTGCCATACATTTGAAAGAGATTACTGTTAATTAATTTAGCTTGTCTGCACACAAAAAACTCAGCTAAGCCCTCTATCGTGTTACCTGCTGTCATTGCAGACATGTAGGACTTCCAAACTCCCATAGACATAGAAAGGGATTAAACTCATCTACAGAGATATAAAACAATTTAAGAAGTTGCTTTTCAACACTTCCCACAGGGCCCTGTGCAGAGTAGGAGCCAGGATCTGGCAGAACCCTTCCCGCTGGTTATCCATCCCACCAGGAGTCAGCTTCCCTCCAGGTCTTTTGACCCAGTGCTTTCCAAAGACTCTAAATTTCCTGAAAACATAAATAACACGTTAAACCACAATTTATCTACTCCTGGGGCTAAGGCACCCGAACCAGTGAACGTAAATCACTCAGAATATTTATGATGTACTGACACATTTCCATTCTAAAATAGGAGTCCGACACACATAAATCCTCGTGAATGCTTCTCTGGAGCCATCCCCATCCCATTCAAGCCAGACGCGGTCACCAAATCTGCACAGAAACCTCCACAATGCCTGAGGCTGACGTGGATGGGCTGAGGGCTCTGCTACTACCACAACAAATGAGTAAATAATTACATTAATAACGAGCCAGACCTTCCAGCTGGCCAAGTCACAGGAGCCAGGGCATTTTTGCTAAACAATTTCAGATTAAAATAAAGCAAGCAACCTTCTGTCAAAACTAAACAGATCCATGCAGCAGAAATTCCTTGGATAAAAATTACTATTTTTTCATAAGGAAAGCAGAAAACAATTCAGGTATAAAAATTCTTGGGGTATTTTTTTTTTTGTTTTTTTTTGCAAAACACACACAAAAACCTGCAGAAGAGGGAAAAGATGGAGAGGTTTAGTAGAAGATTGCATCCGAGGTTTTTAAAGAAAAAACAAGAGCAATTTCGTTAGGCTCTATTGTCAGCTCCCCTTCATGAGCTGCTTTGGGATTAAGGGGTTGACAGCAGCCCGGTTAGCTAGCAGGGAATCGTGGATCTGAGGGGATGTGGAGCTCTCAGCATGGCAGTGAGCCATAAGGCACAGCATGCCCAGAGCAAACCTGCAGCTCCCAGTGCTGGGTTAGGGAGCTGCTGTGAGATGGGGAAAACCCATGGAGTTGCTGTCTCACAAAGCTGAGCTCAGGCATTCACCTGCTCTTTCAGGTCCTGTTTGGAAATCAACACAAAGTTGCTCCACAGTTGCAAAACAGACAGTGCTTAAGCAGAATCCATTTCCTACCCAATAACTCATTTCCAGAGTAGTCAGTGACTCTGCCCAAGGTGAGTCCCAGCAGCCCTCTCTGCATTTAATTTGCACACTGGTTTTGTTCAGGATGCAGTTCCTGCATCGCCACCTCTCCAACACTGGCATTTTCCAGGCTGACAGCCAAAGGGATGCTTAGGCAGGCATTCCTGCAGACGGAAAGCTAAAGCTGGTTCACTTTACATTTGCTCCAAGAGGGGCAGGATAGAGAGCAATGATTTGCATCCAGGCAAGATATCTGAGCTCATCACTCAGAGTTTGCTTGCAATGAGTGTTCCACCATGCCTGAGGCAGGGAATGGTCTCTGCTGACCAGACCCTCTACCTCCCTGCCACCACTGCCTGTAGAGTTGTGTCTCTCACTAAAGTGATGTCAAAACTCAAGGTGTATTTGCTATGAAGACAAGGGTTCACACCCCATTGTGTCACCCGTCTTGAATTCCCTTTCGGGGATCCTGAAGCATGGGATCATAGCAATGTTGGTGGGAAGAGCCTCTCATCCAGCCTCCTCTTCAAAACAGGGTTATCACCAGTGCTACATAAGCTTGGCCATGACATTGTGTAGCCAGATCATGAAAACCTTCCAGGCTGTGGATGCTACAATCCCACTGGTGACCACACATCTGTCTCACAGAGAAGTTTTCCTCATCTCCAGTTTGAGTCTCCCAAGCTGCTGTTGCCCCCTGTAACATCATTTGCCTTTACCAAGAAGAGTTTAGCTCCATCATTTCTGCAGGTAACTGCAGGTTGCTATTAGCTCACTCCTTCGCCAACCCAAACTAGCCCAAAGCACATCAGCCAGAACCTTGCAGGGCATCCCAAACCCCAGAAATCCTCCTCTCCAGCTTCTCCAGTCGAACTGGGATCAGCTAGCTCTGGTAGCACAGGTCTAGGTCTCAGTCCGTACTTCACAATATAAATCCCAGTCCCTTCGACCCAGACAAGCAAAGCCTGCTCAGGACACCACTGAGCAGGGCACAAAGTTTTCCCACACATAGTCTCCAACAGCAGTGCTGAGGCACCCATGCTAAGCAGGCAGAAAAGAGAAACCATTCCGTTATGATTTGTTCCGTTCACTGAGTTGTCTGAAAACTGCGGCTTGGGCAGGCATTAAAGCAGCTACAGCCTCAGTGGCCCAGTACATGCCCACTATTTGGTGGCCTCCAGCTATGTCCTAAAGCCTTCTCAGCCTCCAGCCTGACTAAAGCCCTGCTTTTCCACTTAAATTCCTAGTTCACATGGCAAAACAGCTTTCCAAAATATTCCTGTGGTACACAGAATGATCTTGCTGTCAGGACTCAGATTTCAGTGTGATTGGTAATGAGTGCACCAGGCATCAGAACTAGGTTATTAAAATATCTTTCAAGATGAACAATGTAAAATAAATGCAGATAAATTGTATTACTCTGGGTCATTTAATTTTAAGTGCAGCAGCCTCTGTATTTTTTTGCTACTTAAATGATATGCAGCATGAAACAGCACAAATAAATACAGATGTAGAGAACATTAGATACACTTTGTAAGAGCAAATTATGCACGTTCACATTTCATTCTACTTAGATCAAAATTAGATGGTTTTCCTCCATTATCTCAGTGGATACACTAAAAGTCAGTGATTTATGAAAGAAACTGGTGTGAATGCCATTATAATTGATTAACCTAAGAGACTGGTGACCTACTTATAGATATACAAATATGATTATAATTGTGCAGTAAGTAATTGAATGTTCTGCAGGACTTCTTTATAATGTGACTGTAATGCATAAAAATAAGAGGTAGAAAAAAGGGTTCAATGCTGTGCATGCTCTGAGGTCCTAGGGAGAGGTGCTGAGTGCTTCCTGCTCTGTCCTGTCAAGGTGAATTGGTGTTGAGACCTTGCGGAATCAACGCCCTCCTGAACAGCAGCATTTCCCTGAAAGAGACTGTCCTGTGGACAAAAGGCTCCACTGTGCTTTGTGGCTGGGATAACTTTGGACACCCTGAGCAAATCTCATTGGGAGATGCTGCGCACGGACCCCTCCGGAGTTATGTCTACTGGAGCCCCTTCTCAAAGACTTTCTTTGAGTCAAGAAAGGGGGAACAGGCCAGAGATCATGAAGACATAAAATGCAGTAATGGGTCCCTGTTTCTAAACCAGCCCTTTGCAGTGAGACTCTGCACTGCCGTAGTGGGTTTGGGAGACTGCCAAACCTCAGGTCTCTGCCGGCTGTGGCTCTGGGTCCAGCACTGCTGCCGTGTCTGCTAATGGGTACAAGCACCCACTTGCCTGTGCTGCAGTCACAGGACACAGTAAAAAGCAAGAGCATCTCCCTGCCTCCAGTGTTTTGCAATCCACATACAGAACAGGGGGCAACAGATGAAGACAGTCCCCAAGTGCTGGTAGCTCATGGGTTGAAGCCTGAAGACCTAGACCATGCAAATGGCTAAAATCTGCAATCCCAGGCAGTGCTCCTTGCTAATTAAGTTTCTCAACACCTCGGCAACGTGTATCCTTCTGGACGATGTGCCAGCATCACCCAATCCACAGCTGCCTGAAAGCTCTCATGGCATTATTATGTGTCATAGATTTTGCTGTATATTTTGCTGCCAGTCACTTCTTCTTCTGACTTAATTTGCCTGAACTACTCTGCATGGACATGGGCAGCAGAGCTAACTTCTGACAATGACACACACCAGCTCTCTGCAGAACAAAATTCTAGATTCCTAATTTGAATGACTAAATATACCAAAGCCCAGTGATGAATTATTTAAAATCTATACAAATTTTGATGCTGCGTACTGAGCTAGAGACTCGAATGCACCTCTGCAATTATGAGTCCCTCTGCCTACAGCTCCATCATGGAAAAGCATCCATTTAAAGCCCCTGGGATAAATGATCTGTTACAATTCCCTGGACTGGAAACCCTGGAGATGATGTGGGAGCCAGGAGTTGCTAGGATGGGATTGAGTTAATTAGCACTGTGTCTGAGGAGAGCCGTAACAGCATAATGAAACAAATAGAATAAAAGCAGTTTAAAGTGACTCCAGTGGATTGATGGGCGAACGCTGCTGACTGTGGAACAGTCAGATTGTATCCATGTGTGCATGGCTCTGCATTTGTCATGCATTGCTCACGCTGGGGGAGAGGGATGGGGAAGAGGGTGGGTCACTGCAGCTCTGCAAGAACTGTCTGGCATAATATCTGTTAGGGGCAGAAAGGTGGAAACCATTGCCAGCAGCCCCTTGCAGCCACAGCACACCTGGCTCAGTGTCAGCCCTGCTTGTGAAGAGCCAAAGCTACCACACCATAAATCCTAGTGCAGGATGGGGTCAGGTCCAGCACACACAACTCCTCAGAAGCCACAGTTTGGGTGCACTGTAGCACCAGGAATGCCTGGCTCCCCAAGAATAGCCTTGCACGCAGCTCCTGCATCAGCTGTAGGTGTCCCTCTGCCGTGTAGGGTCCTGGCAGGGCTTGCAGGACTCCGGTCTCCTTGCATCCTGCCATGGACTTCGTCAAGCACATGCTGGCAATGGCTTTGCTATTCATCTGCAGGCAGTATCAATTGGCTTTGATATTGCCTGCAGCAGAGCAGTGTGGCCATTCAGCTGCAGAGCCACAGACATTTAGAGCACATCCCAGAGAAAAGTTTGTATCCCACCTCCCAAGGAGTTACCTCTAAGCTCAGTATTCAAGTGACTGGATGTAGATGGCCGTTTGACTTCTTCATCCATCCTTTCCAGCGCTGAGAGCCTCCAAGGGATGACTGACAGGTTCTGCTTTTTCAGTGTGTTTTGCATTCTTTTCAATATTCAGTTGTCTGGAAGAGGAATATGTTGGCCCCAGCGATGCTGCATTTGAGAGAGGTGCTGGTTTCTTCAGCATAAATTGCTTAGGGTATTTTTACAGTCAGCATAAAAATACTGACACTGCCTGTATGGATAGCTCTGTTATTGTGCCTGGGGCCAATAAAGAAAGTGTAAGGAAAAAAAAAGAAAGCCAAAAGTTAAACCCCTACTTCACAGCAATCACACTCTTCCTTTTAATTTTTAAACTTCTCAAATTCTAGCTTCCATTAAAATGAATCAGTAAAAGATAAACAGAACTGCCAAGCTGCACTGTTTTGAAGCAGAGAGATGACTCCCAGCTTGGCCAACTATTCTGACTGCCAAATATAAAATACACTAAATTGACAAAGCATAACAATGCAAAAGACCACATACTATCTGTATCTCTACCACAGGGAGCTGGAGCTGTGCCCAGCAGTGGTATCTAGTCCTGAGCATTGCCTATCTACTGAAAACTAGAGAGAACTGCTGGGGATAGGTAACAGCTATTAGCTGAGCTACTGAAATGATACCTGCAGCTTTGCTTAAACAAAAGGAGCATAAATAAACAGTCTGGATTTCTCCATAGCCAAACTCCTCACTGTTGCTGCAGAGGCATTTGTGTTGAGGCTTTGCGTAGCCCATTATTGCCAAAGAGCCTGACCCACACAAGCCACACAGGAATTTCATTGCTCCAGCACCATGACATGTCTCTTTCTATAGAGCTGTTCCTCATTCCTACCAGCAGCAGCTGGGCCAAACCCTCCCTGTCTGCTTGCCCCCTTCACTTCAGACCTCTCCTCCTTTCAGCTGCACTCTACAAATCCAAGCTGAGAACTGTGGGGCCAAACAAATCCCTATGGGGTAGTACTTGTGCCACTCTCATCCCTCCATATACATCAGCTGCTTTTCCTTCCTGAGCGCTGCTTGGAGTGAAGACAGACCTGCAGTGAAATAATCCCAGTTTCAAGCCCATTGCAGAAATTACAAATGACTTGCTTCCAGTTGGATGCAAGGGTTACTAATTTCCCACCAGCATTCGGGTGGCAAGTTTGCCACATGAATAATTGTGTGTCCAGAAAGTGTTCCACTGGTAGGGTTATTAGCAGGAAAACAGGAATTCAGTTGGAAAGCATTAATAAACCTTGAAGACAACAGCTGTTATGGTGATTGATCCACTATCCAAGTGTACACAACTCATACAGGATGAAGGAGCAGAGGTTATTGCACAGGGAGGATATGCTGAGAAGTGGGAAAGAGGCAGGATTGCTATAGAGGCCAGGGGTAAAAACTGGTACTATCAGGTTCAAAAGCATTTAAAAACCCCACACATCTTTTCCAAAGCTAACTCAAAATTAAATTTTAGTAGTTTGCAGCATTTATTGCTTAGAATGTTACTTGCTTTCTTTGAATACACATGGGCAATGGAAGCAGAACAATTTTGTGTGTGTCACAGAGAAAATTTTTTATTCCCCAGGATCAGCAGATGCTGCAGTGTGAAGACTGCAGATGCCCCAAGGAATACATCCAAATGTGCCCAGTGCACCCATCCCTCCTCCTGAGGGGAATGATGAAATCACCAAGCTCCTTCAAGGGCTGAAAGAAGGATTAAGGAGAGAACTGAACTGCCTATTGAAATGCCAGGAATTTCTGGCCCACTGTGTCAGCTCTGGTGCAGGACTCTCCTTCACATTGGGAACATGACTCCTTTCTGCTTGTGTGCATCAGGAGTTTGTCCTTTGGCACTCACTGAAGTCAGTTTTTAGTCTGTCTGGGTAAGGATGCTGATAAGAAAAGGAGAAAGTGAACCTAAGGTGGCATGTTTGGCATGTAGGAACATGCTGTGCTCCTCTGCAGCTCCCTTTGCCTTCCTGGAAACATCCTTTTCTGCAGGAATATCCCATCCATCCCAGCGGTATTGCCTTTGCCAGAGCTGAAAGGACAACCCATGGCCATAGCAGAGACAGAGCAGTGAGAGTTCAGGTCCCTCCATGCAGGACCATCACTAGGGCTGGGAGCAGGCTGTGATCCACCCCAAAGTGTTCACATCATGGCATTACAGGTTGTGCCAACTGCACTAGAGGGTGTTGAGCTCACTGCAGTATGTTTCCTTCCAAAAGGAAACAAAACCAAACCCTTTCCAGTTTATCATTTCAGCTAATTATATGAAACAACAGTATTTCATCCAAACCATTTTAGGAAAATAAGTGGAGAATGTTTGCAAAACCAAAGCAACCATTTTTCTCCTGCCAGGGTGGCAGATGCAAACATAAAGAGTAACATGTCCATACATCTCCAATCTCAACTTCTTATGAAACAAAATAAAAGCAATCTGGTTGTGAACTGATCCAAAGCAAATACAATATTTCAGAACAAGCCACATTTAGTTGGTGGGGCTGATTTATATGATGCAATTTAAAGACCAGTGTGCAAATATGGAGGGGAAGACTATTTCCCCTTCACACTTTCTTACCTCGCAGCCACAGTTTTTGTTCTGCATGTAAGTGAGGAGCCCTTGGCCTATGCAGCAGCCACCTTTGAAGGATGGCACTTCCAAAAAGGATTGTTTTACAGGCCAGAGGTTTCCTTCGTCCTGCCGAAAGCAGCCCCTGCCCAACTTCAATTTGGAGGCACTACCTCTATTCCCAATTTACAGCTGGAAAGAGAGGCAGGGAGAAGGCAGCAGAAGGCTCCCTAGGGAAGTGCTGGAGTCATCAACCCTGGAACTGGTCAGAAAATTAGCAGATGTGGCACTTCACCATATGGTTTAGTGGGAATGGTGGCATTTCCTCAAAGGCTGGACTTGATGACCTTGGAGGTCTTTTCCAGCCTTAACAGTTCTATGGTTCTGTGACATTTCTCAGGGCATCTCCATGAGCTGAATGTCAGTGCTGGCAGTGCTGACAGCCAGCGGCCGCCACTGATCCTGGGATGGCAGGTTGGGATCACCCCATGCTGTACCATCTCCTTTGTCACACATCATCTGAGAGGCAAAGAGCTCATTGTGTTTGACGTTTCCACAACTCTTTTTCTGAGGAAGTGCTGCTCCAGCCATCATCTCTGTTCTGTTTTTAGATTTCATGGTCGGTTTCCAAGATTTAGTGGCTTTTCAGCAGGCAGAAGAGCACCTCGGTTGTGCAGCACTGCAGCCCTACTTAGAGATAATTGCTGAAGTAAATCAGAAACAAGGGGAGTCCTAGTAAAAAATGGAAAACACGTTTTAAAATTGAAATTAAAAATAAAACAAAAAGGAGGAGAAAGAAATACCACCCGGATAATTGTCATTTTCATTAAGGACATCACTGAAGGATTTCCAAAACAGGTCCAGTCCCAGTTTTCAGTTTGCACTGCTAAACCTTGATCCATCATTCTGCAATGAGCCTAGGCATCAATTTGTTAGGGACCTGCAGGCTTTCTGAATGAAATCCTCCAGCTGTCCCTCATGGGCTGCAATCAGGAAGGATGCCAAGTGCTCTGGATGGTTGCTGCTGCTGCCTTGAACAGAAGTGCTCCTGAGTCCTTCCCCAGCTCAGCCCCATCCCACTCCCTGCTCGAACCAAAGCTTAAAGTCTACACGGCCAAATCCATGTTTTACATCCAGACATCCTCATTATTTTGGGCTGCATCAGCCCTGTAGCATCACAGGCTAGTGCAAGACACCACCAGGCTGGAGTTGCTCTAAGTTACACTTCCCAGGAGAGAGGGAGGCCAACAATAACAGTAAATACATGAATTTAGTGCTCTCTTTGCTGTTTCCCTCTTCTTGCCAGCAGTTGCATTTGTGCATTTTACACCCCAGTGGTGTGAGGGGTGCTCTTGAAAAGGGCTGAATCCCAGGACTTGGAGAGTCTTGATACCAGGATTTCATGAGCAAGGCAAAACAGCCACTCTGAATTAAAAGAACATCTTATGGCAATGACAATAAACTGATTTGCTAATTAATACCAATTCAGTTAAATTCATTCAGGACTCAGATTGCTGACCAAAACTCTTTATCCCTCACATCTGGTTATTGCAAAATTTCAAGCGTTTCCCGCAGCTTCACAAGGAATCTGGAATTGCTCCTGGGGCAATGAGCCACGATGTAAACTGCTGGACTTCCCAGCCCTGCTGGTGGCTGCAGGATCCCCACGACATTCCAGGACTTTTCTGCAGGGAGATAGGCTTGATATGGAGGTCAGGTAAACTGTGCCGTGCTGCATTCAGGAGCTTTTTTGAATTAGCACTGACGACAGTCTCCAGTCTCAAAACTCAGATATTTGAAGTCTGAAGGTTGTTTAAGATTGAGCATGGTTGAGCTGGGCTAGATCTCGATTGTTTTCTAAACACTGGCTTTTCTGTCATCTTTATTTATTATACTTAATACTCCCTTAATGAAGACTTTCTCTGGACTTGTTCTGGAATGTGCCATACTCCTTTTTCTCATGATGAGAAGCATTCCTCTGCCAGAACACAGCCATGACTTGATGACTTAAATTTTCGAAGTCACTTTGTTTCTTATGGAAATCTGATAATCAGTGCAAAAAGAAGCTACTTCATTTTCATGGCAAAGTGACCTGTTCTGCTTCAGACAAAACTCTGGATGTTTCCATAATTACACACTGACCTGTGTTGAACAAGCCAGCTCAAAGGCTATTTTATCTCAGCATGAGCAGACTTTATCAGATTTATTCTAAAGAAAGTTACATTACAAATAAATAACTTCAGGGATAGATTGCAGTATGAGAAAATCAAATTATTTTGCAACTATTCCCCTTTTCTTCTCCTTCTTATTCACCTAGTTTATAGCGCTATTAACCAATTCACCCTGGCTACAAATGTAGTCTTAGAATAGAAGAGACAACCTCACTGCTCTTCCACTTCATGAAGTTTTTTTGAGTCCCTTTTTCCTCTTGCTCTCTAGAGACTTCATGTCTCTGCGACACTTCCTAATTCTCTGCTGCCAGTCTGGGAGGGTGGCCAGGAGCTGAAGCGAGGGGACTTTTTTGATGCCTTCCCTGAAGGACAATGGCTCCTTGCCGTAACCGCAGTTCTGCAAGGCGTTTTGTGCATCACTGGCACCTCACCTCCGTGCACACAACCTTCATTCTACCCATCCTTAAACCCCAAATGACCCCCATGGTGGGTTGGGACTGGATCTGCTTGCAGGTAGGAAGCACAGTGATGCCCTGTTGGGTGGGTCATCCCAGGCACTGCCTCTCCATGCAAGGTTGCTCCTTTTATTGCCATGGTCCCTTCTTGCTACAAGTGTGATAAATGCCAGAGCTCTTCAACCATTTTCCTATAGGAGAATTAAAGTTTTAATGATCAACCTTTATAAATTACAAGAGCAATACTCTAAATAATAAATAGTTTCTGGCCAGGTCTGAGCTATTATGCTCCAGCATGATATGCTGAGCCCCCATCTGCATTTATTTTCCATACTGTATTCAAGTCCTCTTATGTCATTGAGATAAGCAGTCAGGAGATATGTGTTTTCCAAAATGATGTCCTCATTCATCATTTCTTCCTCGCTGCTCAGCCTGATTACATTTAATTCAAGAAGAAGGAAGCCTCGCCTGGGCCCACTGAGCATATAAGGTTAAAAAAGCAATACAAACGAAGCAACGGCTTCCTGGAGAAATGGCTACAGAACACAAAATAACAGCATCCCTTATCAGCACTGATGCTGTGTATTTTCCTTCTCATTTTAAGAGAAAACTCACAGCACAAATGACCCATTCATCAAGATCAGCAGGTACAACTCTGCTTTAAACACATATGCACAAAAGCAACCACCCTCCCCATTAACAGGGAAGGAGCTTTGAGCATTAATTTAATCTGGTATTAATGCAAAGCTTAATTACAAGTAGAGATAGGAGAGCAAAAGCTTGCTGCAGCCTGAACCGTTTCCAGTGGCACTTGGCTTAGGGAGAAATATCTTTTGTTTCTACAAGTTCTTCTCTGTCGCAGTATCTGGCTGCTTCAGGATGCAGCAGGGAGAAATAATGCCAAAATGTGTCTATGCACAATGCGAGCAGTGGCTTCCCAAGCCTGAAGGAAGATTCCTTGTGACTTTGCACACTCACCCTCTCCGTGGCAGCCTGGGATGCAGGCTCTGGGCGCATGGAGCCTCCTCAGTGAGCAGAGGGGGATTGGGGGAGTGAGAGGCAGCCTCTACTGAAATGCTTGCTCATCTTCTGCAGGGATGCAGCCACTGTGAGCTGCTCTTCACCAGCCCATGCAGAACAGCACAGCCTGTGCCAGCTCTGAGCCAGGGAGCCAGCTCTGCCCTGGGTCCCAATCCTGCACTCTCCTGGGTGCCAGCATAGCTGCTGCTCATTCCCACATTACTCAGTGGCCAAGGTGATGCTGTTGGGAAAACTTGTGTGGTGCAGACTGGCTCAGTGTGGGAATGGGCACTGCGGGTCCTGGTTCATGCATGGGTCTGGAGTGACAGCAACAATCCCCCCAAGCCCACTCCCCCCGCCAAGCTGGGCTTGCTGCTCCAGAGCCAGATTGGCATCCTTGTGTTTGTAGAAGGAATTTCCCACTAGGAAAGGTGGTTTGCATATTTGCTCTGATCAGACTTCAAAGAGATGTCAAAGGAGCCAGGGAAATGAAACACGTACTGAGCCAGCCAAACAGGCAAATAAACACAGGAAAAAAAAAGCCAGAGTCTCTGACCAAATGAACTCAGACCAACTCTGGATTTAAAATGAAAATTGAAAAGGACTTGAAGAGATGGGTTGCTTCCCAGCATGTCCAGAGGGCAGCAGATCCACAGCTCCAAGCTCTGCCCCACAGCCACAGCACCAGTGTAGGTGTGCAGCATCTCCAGGGCAGCACAGCTGCTCATCCCACCCCTCCAAAGGGCGAAGGACTGCGGATGCATTGGGGTCCCAGCTATCATTGACTCTCTAGTGTTGGTTTTTTCACAGAGAAGTTGATGTTTGCTGCAGAAAAATCTTAAATAAATACCTAGCTGGGATGCCCTGGGTGTCCTAAAGCTCCCCTCCTAACACTGTAACAAAGCCTACAAACAGGGTGTCAGCTGCATCACTCATTTTTGTGATGTTTTTCTCACAGTGCCCCATGAATGCTTTTGAAACACATCCTCAAAAGAACAGTGACACCGAGTTCCCATTGAGGCAGCTCTGAAGGATAATTCATCCATTTTTCCCCTCTCCCTCGGTATGGTTCAAGCTCTGCCTAAGCTGTTCATAGGCTTAGAGTTTCACTCCAGAGCTGTGGCACTCACTGGAAATAGCAACAATGGCAGGCCATGACCTGTCTGTCCCTTAGCCCAGACCAAGCAAGCCTGTGTTTAACTTGCCCTCGCAGACGAACCCTGGACACATGGATGGGGAAGTGCAGCTGCTGGCACTGCTGCCCTCTACGACAGGCTGGGAAAACAAGGGATGGAAGTTCTATTATCCCTCTGAAGCTACAAAAGCAGGCAAAATGTAATTATAATCACCCAAACTGGAGTTCTGCCAGGACATCAGGGCTAATGGTCTTGTTCTTGCAAGAAGTGCCATGGGATTTTTCTAATGATCACAAGTGGTCAGGACCTCAGTTTCACATCTCATTTGGAAGATAATGAAGAACTCTCCCATTTATTTTTGGTCCAAAGGGAGGTAAGGACAAATTGACTGTGTCAAAGGGCATGAGGACTTAGAGATGTAGATTCTTTTGCTCAGGATATCACTGGGAGCTCTGACAGCCAGGAGGAATAGCAGAAGGAAAACAAGAAGCAAGGAAGAAGTGTGTCTGATTTCATATGACTCCTGTTAGTGTTTCAACTTTTTCTGAATCTGCTGTGACTCCAGTGACATTGCTGAAAGGAAGGTGAATCTTTTTTCATATGAGTTATTCCCGCTGTAAAATATATTTGGAGGGAATGAGTTTATAAAGCTATCTTCGAGATAATTGGCAAGGATACTCCACTCTCCCATGAAGGTTATGAGTGGGTTACAAGAGGGTCTTCACTTTAAACTCAGAGCAATGAGAAATTAATAGATCTTGCAGTGTCAGTCCCAAGGCAGAGGATCATGATAAACTGGAAACAGGCAGAGAGACTCTTTTTAAGTTATGAAGCGAGAGAAGAGAGACGTATCAAACTCTTGGGAGTTACAGGAATTCAGACTGATACCTCTGCCGAGCACAAGCGTGGTGATTGCCAATAAAAGGTCAGTGCAATTGGAGAGGACAAATATTGCCTTATCCTCTGAGGAGAAGCGTGACATCTCCAGGGACCCTGCCTGTTACTTCCCTGGAACAGGGAGCTCTGCCCTGGGAAGTTGCACCATAATCAGCACACACATGTGCTGCCTTTTAAAGTGAAAGCTGCTGTGATACAGAGAATGATTTCCCTCTTTCCAGCCCCGATTATTTCCATACCTAAAACCTTTGTAGAGCCCCTCTTTTTCTGCTCTGAGCACAAGAAAAAGTGACCATAGCCTAGACAGCTGTAGAAAAGGGTTTGGACAAGAGGAAGAATTGGAAAAGGCTGTTCTGGAAGGTCATTACGTGGGTATTGGCTGTTGTATAGATGGAGCTGCTGGAGTGGAGAAAGAACTGGCTGTGATATTGATGAGAATGAGTGGTTAAATGAGAGCAGTTTGGGTTGCAAAATATAGACTGCCACTGAGATCAGCAGTGGAATCAGTTTAATTAATTTATATGATCAATAACCTGGAAGGGTGAAGGCACAGACCAGCAATGCAATTTGTTCGTGGTACAAAACCATCACAAAGGAGCCATCAAAAGGTGGGATGATGCTCTCAGCTTGGACTGGGACAAGGTGCATACAAAGAGCACATGAAATGCTGGTAGACAGCAACCGGAGTCGGGGTCTGTCTCAGTGATTTCACACAACAAAACAGAGACGAATAATGAGGAAAGCTCAGCCCTCAAGCACAGCACTTGGATGCAGGGAGCATGAAAGGCACATTGCAAGGGTGTGCCAAAGGGACCTCAGACAAAGAGGGGAAAGATGGGCTGGTGTCAGCAGGGAAATGGGCAAACTCTGCAGCTCTGCGGACTTTGGCTTTTTTCATATAGGGAAGAGTACAAAGGACACATCAAAGGTAAAAAGAACTCACATTTAGACAGGTTTGCGTGGAGCAGAGGCTGAGCAGTGAGGATTAGCTGCCCCAGGATCTGGCACAGCAGCTGGGAGACTGCCCTGTGAGGACAGGAATTCCCAGGAGATGGGAGGGACAAGGCATGGTGGTGGTGGAGGAGAAGGAGGGAGAACTGGGATTCATGCTCCTCCTTTGTGTCCAAGAACATCCAATTTCAGCCTTCAGGTGAGCATGACACAGTGTAAGGTGAAAACACCAGCATCAGGGCTGTCTCTGGCTACACCACAGGAGCTGCAGAAGAGCCCTACAGAGAAGGGGTGTTGCTGGTTAGGTGGATTCCTCAAAAGACTTTGCATAAAACAAGTTTTTTCCTTTTTTTTTCTCCTGTTCCTCCTTACCCCCCGGAGGGAAAGCCCATCTTTCCCCGACTCTAGAAGAGCCATATGCACATCTCTCCTGCCTGCACTCATGCATGAACCCTGCAGGGCTGAAACCCACCCCAGAGCCATCTGAGCTCTGCAGCGATGGAACAGGGGGTCACAAACAGCCTCCCATCGCTGGGGCTGGCAGAGAGGGGAAAACGCCTCAGCCATGGGCAGGGGACACTCGTGAGAGTCCTGTTTCTGGAGCAAAGGAAAGGGAGAGAGCATACAGGAGTGTAAGAACATAAATGTCAGTCCTTGGGGAGAGAGGCTGAGAATTCCCCTGTGTTTGCTGATCTGCAAACCTTGTCAGAGGCTTTCGATTCTCTTGGAGCAGAGAAAGAAAGAGACAGATGCTGAGATAATTACTACCCTGGCAGAGAACTTATTCTTGTATCCAGAAGGAGAATTATGGCCTCACAGCTGTCTTCAGGATAGAGTGAAAGCATTTTCTCCATGGTACATTGCAATGGCAATTAATTTTCTTGATAAGCTTAAACTAACCTTTATTTTAAAAAGGAAGATAACTTGTGGTGTGAAGCATCTTCTAATCTGGCATTTACCAAGGGCAATGGGATAATAATTTGAAAAGCAATTAAAGGTACCTTTTTTTTAAGCTTTCCAGTGCCTTTTTAAGGTGCTGCAGAGCCTATGGCCCCTCTTGCTCAGGATGACTCAGTGTTCCTCCTTCCACGGCACATTTCCAAATGTGCAGAGCCCAGACTTCAGAACCAAACGTTGGAGCACAGACTCTCTAAAACAGGCAACAATTTATCCTGAAGGTTTGATCAGAATGTTGGACCATTTTCTTGCATAGCAGGCATGTGAAACCAGGCAAGTTCTTCTAAAATATTAGTTGGAAAGCCTTTCGAAGTGTTCCAGTCTTTCAGCAGATGGTGATAAAATGTTATATTCTGAGAGCTCTCCCCCTGACCCCAGTGCTCTCTTCCAGTTTTTATAGAAGGCCTTTTCCCTACATTAACATTGTTAAAGTGCTTTGAAGAGAAAGAATGCCACATAAATGCTCAGTAGCATTCTATTATAGTAAAGAATCCCTTTATCTGAACGGAAACAATATTTGGACTACTTTAAAGAATGCATTCTAGATTTTTAATCAACAGAACCTTTGTAGTAATACACAGGTGATTATTGCCAAGAACATGAGAATATCTCATTCTAAACTAAAGTGGAGGAGGCAGCAACAAGCTGAAAGACACAGTTCATGGAAAAACTATCAGCTTGGTCTTGCTGTGCTTTTCTTATGAAGCATTTAGTCAGGATTTAGCATACAAACACGACTAGTTCCAAAATCAAAGAAGGCAAAGAAGCACCGAGGTGGAGACCTTTGGGTCCAACACTATGCATGTAGCAATTAAGCTGCTGCAGGGAACCTCTCCCCAGAGGATCCATCAGAAAGGCTCTTAGCCAGGGACTTCACACTTTTTCTTTATTCCTACTGGAATTGCGGGAAAAACAAAAACCCACCACCAACAGTTTTAGTGTTAGAGAATCAAGATATTACTTCATTCTACCCAGAATGTTGTCTGGCTAGGATGTGCAACAGAAATCATTTCATCCATACACAGCTGGGGTGTGCAGAGAATATCATTCCATGACACATGAGTTTTACTAGATTTTCCCCAAACTTTATACAGTCCAAAACCCATAGAAATTCATTGGTTCAATGTTCATTGGTCCCCGTAGTTCTTAGTATTTGGTTTCGTATTGGATCCGGATTTCTTCACCTCCCATGTCAATTAGGCCCTCACTCCTTGATTTCCTTATCAGTCTTTTCCTGACCAGGTGTCTCCAGCCATGCCAGGATGCAGTGTCTGGGGTAGATGTTCGTTGATGTTCTGCTGATGATTGTTATCTTTTTGGGCATCTTTTGGGCTACTCTCAGTCTATTGAGATGTTAAACTCGTCAGGCCTTGCCTGGTGGAACAATGCCCTGGAAAGAAACTTAAGTTCGTTTCCCCAGGGGTAAAGGCGAATACATCTGACTAAAGTTATAAAATAAAAAATTTTAAACTTGGTATATTTTCCCAAATACTCATGCCAGAAGGAGACTTGATACAGGTGAGACAAAGGGGGACACCAAGGCAAATTCCATCTAAGATTTCAGGAAACTTACTTGCTGCATTTTGCAGCCCCAGGTGCATTTGGTCCAAATTCTGCTGTCACTAAAAGGATTTTCCGAAATAATTTGCTGTAGCTAAAAGCAGATGGACAGAATTTATAAGAGGCACAACCTAGGCTCGTACAAGTCAGTCTACATCTAGAGGTAGGGAGGAGGAAGGGAAGAGATCAGACAGCTTACCCCAGGAGCAACTGCTAGCCCTGAAAGCATTGTTTATTTAAAAGTTTTCTTACCGTCATGTCTTTGACGCGTAGCACACACAGCAACATAATAAAATATCTCCAGTCACTCCTAATTGTTTTGTGGGATGACCTGTCAAAGCATAATTAGATCATTCCATGCATTGTTGTTATGGGGAAGCTTTGTGATCCTTGAATGTCAAGCTGCCACGGTGATAACCTAACCTTTGAAATAGCAGTGTGTTAAAACCAGGAGTTATTTATTATTGGCAATGCTCTTTACACGATGTTAGTGCAGAAGCACTGTAAGGGAAAGGCAAACCAAAAACCCAAGGCTTAATAATGACCAAGTGCGGCAATAATTACAAATGTGCAGCAAAATGGGATCTGATAATGTGGTCTCTGTACAAGTCAGCTGCACTGCAGAGAGCTTCAGAAGCCCTTGTGGCACATCATACTGCACCCTGACCCATCTGTTTTAATATTTGATCTTTTGTACTGCTCCAGCATGATACCTTGGTGCTTCAGATCTCCAAAAACCATACAGCTGGATTTTAGATGAATTAGGAAAGTCTGGATAAGACTGCTTACCAGAGGGAACTAGGTTACAACATTGCTTTAGGCAGAGAGACCTATGGGAAAAGAAGTTGTCTTATATAAATAACTCCTCCAAAAGTGTAAGGTGGGCCTGGGATGAATTGATAAGAGAAAACAAATTGCATGCAAACAGAGATTTTAACAGCTAAAAATACCTAGGAGTCAAATCAGCTAGTGAAGGGGCCAGGGTGGGAGAGACTGATGTACACTTAAGGAAGAACACACCAAGGACTGATCCCAGCCACACCATCCCACTTCCCAGATAATCTGCCTGTGTCCCTCTGCCTACACCACTTAGCTGCCTTCCTCCAACACATTCACTGATGGTAATTCAAAGTAGTCCTTAACCTTCAGTTTATAAATGAAATGAGAACTCTCACAAACTCCACAGGGCAGTTTCTCAACACTCTGATCATCCTTGTGCCTCTCCTGCAACATTGTGCAAGTTTTCTCCGTACTTTCTGAAACGTGGACACCCAAAATGAGCACAGCACCCAGCAGCTGTGCACCAGTGCCAAACCCGGAGGTAATACAACCTCCCTACTCCTACTGCCTACTATACTTAGCCATATATCCAGGGAATCTTACTGGTCTTTCAGCTGCAGCCACAAGTGGGAACTCATACGCATTTAGTTTTCCACAATCCCTTTCCTGATTTTCTCCTTCCTGAGACAGCCTCCTCCTCCACAAGCCTGACCTACATTCCTTGTTTCTAAGTGCTTGACCTTTATATTTGCATGTCTTCACATGCATATTTGCCTGCTTGTCCTTGGCTTAGTGAGCTGCCCAGGTTGTCTGTCGGTGAGTCTTTCTTTGTTTACCACATTACCAATCTTCAAATCACTTGGGAACTTTATCAGTACTTTCAGAATATTTTTTTTGCCATACTGTAGATAAAAACATTACGAAAAAGCATAGGAACAGGAGCTGATCTTTAGGAATAAGAAATTAGAGAAACAGCTTTCATTTTTGATGTTGGCTGGTCACTCTTTAAACCATTTAATGTGTGCCCTAATGACTAAACATCATTCTTGATCGATACTTAGAATTTGCAAAATCATAAATGCTTACAGACCTCTACATATACTAGGTCAATACTATTGCTTTTATTGATCCCAGGAATAATCTAATGAGAAAACAAAATCATGTTAATGTTCTCATAGCCCTGCATAGACTGATACGAATTACCTTACCTTCCTTCAGCACTTTATTCACCAGAATCTGCCCTTTCATTTCTTTCTGACTACAAATGTCAGCCCCAGTCCATGTCACTCACTTCCCCTTGGCACTGGACAGATGAAGGCTTTTCTCCAGGCTCTTCAAATTGTCTCTGATTTTAAGATTAATCCTTTCTGTTCAGCCTAATGAATGAGAACATTTTAGAGAAAATTGCACAATACACCTCCTTTTAGGACCCTCCATCAAAGTGAGATGTAACTTCCACACATCTCAGCTCCTCCAGTATAATCTCTCTGGTAATCAGGAGTGCCATATTGAAGATATCTGTGTGAAAATATCTCTCCTAAGTTTGGATCAGCACGGTAACACCACAACAGCCTCTGGTGGCCCTTCCTACACTGCAAAATTCAACAGCCAGTCACGCAATGGTCTCATGAAAGTTGCCCTGGTAGAGACTCTGCACCATCTCACTGCCTGCCTGTTTCTCACAGAACAGCCTTTGACCACTTCCTAGAAGAGAATTCCCTTAGCATTTAATCAGTGATGATTATTTGCCAGGAAATCCGTTCAACATTAATTGGATAAGTATCAGATGTAGGATTTTTATTACAATTGTCAAAATGGTTCTGCTAATTGATAGAGAATTTAGGACAAAGTTTTATCTTCCCTTCTACTGTGTGATCCCAAAGAAGTTAACAAAATGGAAGAGCACAGGTTTTTATCAGAGCTTCCCAAACTTTCCCTTTTTTATGAAGGTAAGCCCTCATGCTGCATTTGGCTGGGCTAGTTAGTTTTCTTCGTGGTAGCTGGCATGGGGCTGTGTTTTGGATTTGTCCTGGAAGCAGTGTTGATAATACGGTCATGCCTTAGCTATTGCTGAACTGTGGGATGCACAAGAAATTGGGGGAGACACAGTCAGGACTGACCCAAGGGATAGTCCATCCTCTGAGATGCCATACTCAGCAATAAAACTAGGGCAAGGTCGCCAGAGGGGTTGCCAACCAATTGGTGAGCAATTGTTTTCACTTGTGTTACTTGTCTTTCTTGGTGTTTATTACTCTCTCTTTGCCATTTTCCTTTTCACTACAATTTTTGTTACTATTATCATCACCATAATAATGGTTGTTATTATTATTTTTTTAAATTTTATTTTTAAATTTAAATTATTAAACTGTTCTCATATCAATCCCTTCCAATTCTCTCCCCACCATCCTGCTGGAAGGTTGAGCAAGCCGCTGTGTGGTGCTTAGCTGCCAGCTGGGGTTAAACCCTGGGAGTCTCATTTTTAATAGGGAAGGTCATTACCAGCCAGCTCAAAGGCTGTTGTGAGTCCCTAACACTTAGAGCTTCTACTTAAAGAGATGTCAAGTAATTTCTTGGCCAAGCACAAGAAATCTGGTTTAATGCAAGACTCAGTGGAAGGACCTATCCTCTCCCTTGGATTTACAGAGCAGACCAAACTATCAAGAGGGGTCTCATCAAAAGCCCAGGCATTTCTCACCCTTACCCACCTATTGAAAAGGGCTTCCAGACAGCCCACACCGAGTCATGCTATGTTCCTGCATCCCTCATATGTTGCATTCCTTCTAAACTTCAGTTTGCACAGGGTCAGCGGTTTTGTTTGCCTCTTATGACACTTGAGTGTACGTGATCTATGAGATGATCAGCAGCTGGTGTTTCTCTTGCCCTTTGCACATGCAGCAACCAGGCTACGACTTTGTGCCATGTTTTTCATCCAGGAGGTTATTTATAGCAGTGATATAGCAGATCATTTGGACATGGAAAAGAGACAGGAAATCAATTAGCATCGATACATGTCTCCAGACTGTTAACTTGCTCATACAAATACAAACGACCTTCCCTCTCCACACCCTGTGGTGCTCAGGAGGGGAACAGACCCTGACTGTCCTCCAAAGGGGTTTGGAAATCAGGAGGAAACACAGATGGGAACTTCTGGAAGAAAACAGCAATTTCTTTGCACACGCTGAGGAGTGTGATGGCCTCACTAAGCACTAAACAGAACTAACAAAGCACCAGCAGAATACCAACAGCACGAAGACACTAAAACAGAGCCATAAAAGCAGCATTATCGATTCACGTGGCAAGCACAGCTTTTCTACCTGCCTTCTGCTTGGTCAGGGCTGCACGCAGCAGGCAAGACACAACACCACACCTGGCTCTTCTAACCCCACTGCAACCAAACTCACTGTAGCCACTGTCCTGTGCTGAGCCTCAGGCCCAGGAAAGGCAACATTTCCTGTCCCCTGGAACTCAGAATCACGAGCTAAAAGTCTTGTATGATGAAGGGGAGGGCTGAGAAGGTGGTAGGATCTCTGCTACACAGGCACTGGGAGATGGTAAATCTCCCTGGATGCCCCTTGCCATCATGCTGCACGTTGTAGGTATGACACATGTGGTCACCTCTGCTGCCATGGCATGGCAGTGCTTTGCACCCAGACACTCCAAGAGGCTTTTTTGATAGAAAATATTCCAATCTGTGGGAGTAGGGGGGCGAGATCTACTGCTTGAAGATAAATCTAGTCTTTCTAGAAGTTGTAAATCCCTGCAGCTAAGCTCAGGGAGCTGCAAAAATCAAACCAGCAAGGAGCTGAGTGATATAATATGAAACCAGTTCCTTCTGAGTATCACTTAAGAGTGAGAACATTCTCACTGGAGCTAGGCATAGATGGAGGATCCTGGTCCGTATGGGAGGAAGAAGGACAGCAGAGCAAGCAAACAACACCCCCATGCTATGACACCCAGAGATGTCACTGGGCAGTGCCAGCACCCCATCCCAGCACCCCGAGCTGGAAGGAGTATGGACAGTCTGAGCAGAGCATGGCCAGGGGCTCTCTTCTCTATGGGGGCACCCAGCAGGTGTTGAGATCAACCAATAGCTATGAAAATTTAGGTGTCACCTTCCAGCCATGGGTTTTCACCTTAGAAAGTCACTCCCTGCTTCTCCAAGGTTCTTTCCTTTGCGAGCAAAACTCCTCCTCTTAGGCGAGGCACCTCACAGCCGCCTGGGAAAGCCCATGCTCACACATCCTCACTAAATCCCTCTTCACTTGGGAGCCAAGGCAGAGCTCAGCAGGAGCCTTGGCAAGACACAGGCATGTGCTGCTGTGCTCTGTGCTGCCGGGCTTCCCCGGGGGAGAGATGAATCCATCCCACAGGGGCTGAGTCACACTGGAGACACATTCCCGTCTGCTGATTCCTGCCTTGGCTCTTGCTCTCCAAAGCCCTTGTGAGATCCTAGTCACACTCAGCCCCCTGCTCCTAGATGTAGGCAGTGACTTGGAGCCACACTGTTTGGTCTGAAGCAAAAAGAGGGCTGAGTCCTGGCAGGAATACAGCTAGTGGGTGTGCAGGGGCACCGTGCTGCTCTGCACACACCAAGCAGCTCAGGGAGGGATGGGATGTTCCCTTTTCCTGAGCTTTTTCAGGCCACATTGCTCCTGGCATCACCACCAAGTGCTGGGGCTTGCACCCGACCCACTCCTGCTCCCCTCCCTGCAGGCACTGCATCCACACACTTCAGACAGGCTGTTCTCCAAAGTCCTCTGAAAATGTAGTGCAGCCACCTGCCCTCAAACCAGTAGGCTTTGAAAAAATTAACAAAAGAAATAAAAATCTTTAAAAATTAAGAAAAGAGCTTCTTGCAAACATCTGAAGGATACTGTGTTATCCAGGACCAAAACCCTTATCATGGTTTCCTTCCTACACCAAACCCCTTCAGGGCTCTACAACCCCCTTCAAACTGAGCATCTCATCACCCCGAGCATGTGGTGATTCACCAGCCTGAGCGCACACAAGGCAATTCTGCATATGTCTGCTGTTCCTGTCAATCTGTCTCCTTGTGTACTGACAGAGAGAGAGAGAGAGAGCAGAGATCTCTGACAGTGGGCAGATTAATAATACATTTAATTTCTCCATGCATCATGAGGAAGAGGAAGAGCCGTAATTCAAGAGCCTCCTTGAGAGCTTTGTGAATTCCCCACAATAGGAGACAAGAGCAGGAAAGGTGCTTTTGTGCTTCAACTCCTTAAAGCTAGTGGCAATCTGTATTTTAATGTAACATTTAAAAGGCACAGCAAGAACTGTGTGTACTATAAATATAAAGTAAAAATATTAAACCAGTTGATACAACCAGGACATCATTTTCATAAGCTCTTAGGATCAGGAGACAGCAGCAAAATGTGGTTCTCTGTGACATTGGTGGCTCCTCAATATCTCTAAGGAAGAGTGTTTCGAGCACCATGGGGAAACACCATGGCAGTGAGAGCAAGGCTGCTCTGTGGCACCACAGAAGGTCTGGTTGCCCTGCACTGTCCTTTCCATGGTGATGTATCTGCTTGGAAAATGAAACATGAGCTTTGTTTAAGGAGAAGTGCTAGGTCTAAACAGCCAAGGTGGAAACCTGGCAATGCCAGCAATGATTGGCATTATTTCAAAGCTTGCAGGAGCATGGCAGCTCCTGCCTGCCTGTGCAGTGCCCTCTCCTGCCTTTCCCACCAGCCAGGTGCTCCCTGAGGCCTCCCAGCTCTCCCTTCCAAGATGAGTTAGGTCCCCATCTCCTCTTTACCTCTTTACCTTCCTAAAGTTTCCACAGTGCCTGGATAAAAAACATGAAGAAGCAAAAGTGCACAATGCATTTCTTGTCTGCTTAAACACTGGCAATCCCGTTTTGGAGAAGGAAAATGTCGTTTAAAAACCCAAAACTATTTCTTACAGTGTTTTTATATATATACCTCGCTTATACATTCACCTACTTTCAAACAAAGGGAAAAAGAAGATGAGATTTTCTGATACTGGCGTTACTTTACATATCTGACGGGTAGGTACAAAACAGGGAGGTAATGAAGGCATGTTGGTGTGTACTCATCAGAAACACACACGGAAAGGCACAGGCTGAGGCAGGTAATTTATATGTCTCTTTCTTCACAGCTGCTTTTTTTTTTTAAATCAGGAAGAGAAAAATGTAGAGAAATCAGAATAAAAATTAGCGTTAGATGTCTGCATTTCAGAGAGCAGATCTGAGCAGGTCTCCCCAAGGGTGCCAGCCCTGCAAGGTCTTGGTTTCCTTAGGGCTGTGCAAACTGAAGCAAAACCAGCAAACTTGAACAAAACCCCAAAATAAAATATGCAGACCAGGATAAGCTGGGAAAAGCTGAGCTCCTGGCTTGGCTCAGAGGCCCTCAAGCTAACTTGACTGAGAAACTGTCTTTCAAATACACAGTCTGGCTGAGAGGTTTAGCAGAGCAGTATGAAGAGCACACTTGTCTTTCCAAAAGTCCAGCTACTCACCTGAGACCACAGACATTGTCCTTATAAGTACTAAAACCACTTTTCTTTTTAGAAGTCCTGACGAAAATGGCAGCACAGGATAACGCTGTTCCCAATTAGCAGGATAAGCCATGCCAAGTGCCTCCCAAAGACAAGCCTGCAGCACGTGTCCTCGCGAGTCCTTACGGTGTCACGCAGAAACCAGATGCCATAACGATCCTGAAAAACAATTTTAAAGAAACTGAATTTAGGTAAGAGTATAACCCCCAGTTTTCCACCTGCCTGCATTATCAAGAACCCTTATGATCCTGACAGCATTATGCAGCTTCGTATATGCTTATGTTAGACACTCTTAGGTCATCGTTTGAGTCAGTACGGCTGCTGTTCCATCAGGATTTCAATTATGAAACTCCTTTGCAGAGATTAGTAACATAGCTCATTCTATAAGCCGAGAAGCAATTTTTTTCCGCTTAAAATTTCATTAAAGTCTGCTGATATAGCAAAAAGCACAGTAACTTTTTTGTAGTTTCAGATTCTACTTCTATACTCTCTCACTATAAAGAAGTTTTGCTCCAGGCAATTAGCTCTTTGCTGGGACTGGTCGTTCCTGACCTCTAACATTCCACAGCTAACACAGCCCAAACACCACTGCAAGAAGTCTGTGCAGCAGCAGCAGCAATTCCTCCACTGTAGCAATGGCTACATCCTGTACAGCAGACCTGTATGCATGTATTATTCTCAATATTGACCATATCTCATGCTGGATACAGCCAATTCCCAGTGAAACAACACATTAAGTGTTAATTCTGCAAATGCCAGCATGTGTGTTTATAGACATGAGCCACACTGGGGAATTGGATGGGTCTAACGTGGTACCCCAGGGCACGTGGGAACATTGCATTCCCCACCTGTTTTCCATCAAAGAAATAGCTACAGACTATGAGCAAAACACATTGTCACACCACTTCGGTCCATTATTCCAACCAAGCATGGCTGTGATTTACTACCCACACTGTGTTCAAAACAATGGAAAGAAAACGTCATTTGTGAGAAAGATCATTCTAGCATGCCGTGAAAGCAATGACTGAAGTCATGTCAGGGAATCACCTCCCAGGCTGTCCCCATGACCCCTTCTTCCCAAAGCCTCTCCCATACACAAGTCAGGCTTCTAGGGGGCCACATCCACATGGGATAACCCTGGTCCAGCAAACAGGCAGCAGCAGGGACTGGGCTAGAGCCTAATCTCATCCAACACGTGTATGTAGCCCTTTACAGAAGCCATCAAACTCGGGGAGATGCCACCAGCTTATTTCCAAACTCTACTGCTTTGCACTGAAGGGCTGCTGTTCCTTTAAGAAATACCTGTGCCTCTTCCAAACCAAATTTGTCAGGTGGATTTATAATATTGTCCCAATTTTTACTTTTTCCTTCACGTCTGTATCTTCTCTCCCTCCAAGTTTTTTTCCTGGGCTTCAGTAAGCCCATCAGCAGGATTGCAGAAACAATCATTTATCTGAAAAGAAATTGAATCATAACATTATAGGATTTCTGTCTGTACGCATCCAGTTCTCAATTTCAGCATGTTTTGTCTTGCTTTGCCATAATGGTCAATAGAAAGGTTCCCTAAGACCTTGACAGGATAAAAGAAAACTTGTTAACATAATAAGAATATCTCAGGGATTTCATTTCAAAGCCACCAAGGGCGTTCTGCTCCTTCCAAGCTGCCTGAGAGGCTTAGCCCTGAGTGCTGCTGGCGAAGATCACATCTCATTCTCCCAACAAGGTCCTGGAGGACTTTGTTCCAGAGACACTTGTACATTAGAAATTGGCATTATTAGGTGAAAAGATGACTGCTTATGCACAAAGATACACCTGCTCCTGTTATTAGAAAAGCCTCTACAAAACACAGCATAGAAAGAGGTTGTAGATGGGTAGGAGTCAGTCTCTTCTCCCAGGTAACGAGTGATAGGACAAGAGGAAATGGCCTCAAGTTACACCAGGGGAGATACAGATTGGATGTTAGGAAAAGTTCTTCACTGAAAGGGTGGTCAGGCATTGGAACAGGCTGCCCACTGTCCCTGGAAGTGTTCAAAAACCTGCAGATGTGCTGCTTAGGGACATGGTTTAGTGGTGGACAGCATTAGGTTAACGATTGGACTTGATTTTAGAGGTCTTTTCCAACCTTAATTATTCTATGATTCTAAGATGCTAATTCCAGGATAGGGAATTTAATCTTATCTTTTGCTAGCTATTTCACACGGACTCCTGGAAAAGAACCATACACTTCCAGAGGGTGGCCTGAAAAATCCCATCACCACAGCCCTCCCTCCTGATGTCTGCCTGAGCTCTTAAGCAACACGGGTGCAGGCAAAGGATGCTGAACACCAAGAGCACGAGCTCCTCTTTTTGTTTGATGGGAAGCCTAAAGCAGAGAGCCAGCAGCTCCATCAGGGTTTGCCACAGGCCACAGCATGGCTCAGTGTCCTGCAAGGCTGACAGGGGACACGGCCAGCTCAGAAGTGTCACTCTCAGTCCGACCAGCTCCACAGCCTGTGTGGCGCAATCCAGCCCAGCTCTAGAAAAGACAAAACCATGTCGTTAAATCACAACCTGAGTATACTTTAAAAAGTACAGTAGCTAGTTGTTTGGTTAATTAAACTATTAAATTATGCTGGAAAATAAACATTTGGAAGTTTCGAGCAAGACAAAGCCATGAATACTAAGAACTCCCCAACTTAGCGTGATTGATTACACAAACAAACCGTATGTATTGGAGAAGTGTTACAGAAAAGCATTGCTTTCATCAAATTTTAAGTGAACAGTTGTAGAGTGGGGAGGGGGAAATTAATTAATTACACCCTGAAACATTTTACTGATTGAATCCATGACCCCAACACTTGTAAGGTCATGAAATGATAGATTAGTGCTGCACGGAGTATCACAAATGGCATTTGCGCTGGGAAGCTCATTATATGAGATGTCAGGTCATGTAAATCATAGGAAACAAATACAAACATCCATCAGAAAAATGCAGATAGTCATTACAGGCAGCAGAGAGGAGTTGAATTATTACGCAAAATTTATTTTGACTATTAAAATACAAAGAGGTGACACAAAATTGTCCTTTAAGTAAACATAAACTACAAGTACTCTGACAGGAGGCTTTGTTTATAAATGTTTCATCTCTTCAGTATTCCATGTCTGTAAACATTACTTGAAAAACAAAGAAATGGGGGAAAATCAGAAAAAAATTATAAAATCAACGATCCAATGTTTGGGTCTTCAGAGCTTTCTTTTATTCAAGACACAGCTATTCTTTCCACATCTGAATAATCAATGCAAGATAGGAAGAAATAGGCTGTAATTATTGCATGTGAGTCATTTGTTACAGATCCTGTCTGCTCCAAGAGAGCAGAAGAAAGCACTGCTTCTTGACAAGCAATTTTATTTTTTTTTTTTAGGGAGATGCACTAAACAATTTAGCAGAAATATGTGGGTGCTCAAGAAGAGAAAACCGAGCAGCAGGAGGTACTAAACCAGAGGGGCTATTAGCACTCTCCAAATGGCCCAACAGGAGCCCAGCCACCTGTTCCCAGCACCATCCATGACTCCAGGAGATGGACTGGCTTCTGCTGGAGTTCATTTCCTTGCTCATTAAAATAAACCCTTGGGTGTTCTCCCTATTTCTTGTTAATTTGCTTGGTGAAGCCCAATTCATACCTGTTAACAGGACAGATGATTTTTGGCTCAAATTAGGAAAGTAAGTTCTTTCTTAAGTCCAGATACAGCAGCTAAGTACTCAAACCATAACCAATACTGATCATTTTGAAGGACTGTAAATTATACCCAAACTATAGTTTCCCCATGTTGAAAGCACATAAATATCTTTTTCATTTTGAAAAGCTTGGTGACACAGTATTTAAAGGACACTATTTTACAGCAATACCATGAAGAAGATCAGGGTGTCGGAAGGGAGTTTGGGAGCTTTCAATCGGAATTTCTTGGCTGATTCTATAAAAGATAAAATCAGGGCTGATTCTATAAAAGATAAAATCAGGGCTGGCGGGTTTTGTTGGGTCATGTTTTCAGTGCTGAAAGCCCTCAAAGGTACATCTAAATCCCCTAGACTGCCTTGGAAAATCACAGCACATCTTCCTGAGCAAAGCGGTCTCCTTCCAACAGCCTCAGGATTATGTCTAATGAGTCACATCTCTTCTTAGTCTTGTTCCATTTCTCACTATTGTAAATCACTCTAATCTCATTTTATGAACACTGCATAAGAAGGCAGGCACTGAAAATTACAAATAATAGGTCAAACTGTGATTTGTGAATAGCGAATGCAATATCCCTTCCATTACCTGGAAGTTGTTTGTATGATGGAAAGGAAGAACTGGACCTCACAATGAAACAGAATAAAGCAGATTTATTGGATCTTTTACCATCTTAAAAAATGTTTACAGTGTTACTAATGTAAGACTGATTGATACCATCTGTACAGTTCTTCTATTGCTGCTCCGTGGCGGGATAAATTAGTATGCTCTGAACTTTCCTTGGGTAACCAGCCATGAGTGCCCGAGCACTGCCAATCTCAGTACATTCAGTGCTGCCAATATCAATTGCTTAGTCCCTTTGTCACTAGACAAATGGAGTACAATTCCAGTAAAATAAATACAATTCCAGCACTGAAAGAAATTGCATCTGCTGGTGATGCCTTTTCTACTGATGTACAAAGGGGGTCGTGACAAGGAGCTGAACACAGTTGTTAAAGATGCAGTGAGCAGTTCTTCAATTCACCCAGAGAGAGAGAAGAAAAATAGTGCTGTGGGATCTAGTTCCTCCTGGCCACATTTTTGGAAAGCATTGACTCCAGCTTTTGCAGGGAGTCTCATTAGCACCTGGGAAAGCCCCTGGCCTGGTGAGCAGTGAGGCCAGCAAGCCTGAGCCAGCATCTGCAGGTACACGATAGTCCTGCAGAAATGCTGAGAAAATCAGAAATTGGAAGGTTGGAGGTGGGGGATATTTGAAATCAATGCTATCAGCTGCTGTGCCATTTTGTATCAGGAAAGGCTCCTGACCTTGTTAGACATAGTGACCTTGAAAAACCATGAACCCTGGTAAGTGTGGCTGATCGGAGCAAAAGATTTCCAACCTCTAAAGAAGGGTGGGTTCCTAGAGGTCTTTTTACATGCTGGATATTTTAATTGCCAGACCTACATCTGAACCTCCTGGTGCAGGACCATGGCAGGCAGTGCTTGTGCCTCAGGGTAGTGTTTAGGATTAAGTCTCCATAGAGACCCTGGCAAGAGAGCAGATCGTGTGATCGGCCTCTGGGAAGCATGGCAAAGCCTTTCCCAGGGAGCCAGCACAGCCCCAGCTCCCCCCAGCTTGCCCCAATACCCCCCAGCAGCCCTTGGCTGAGCACTGGCACAGACATCCCTGCACACCTGCAAGCTTGGCCAGGGGCTGCAGCGTGTCTTCATGCTACGTCATGGTGTGGCTTAATATATAATCCTAAAAGAGCTCACCTGGTGACATCTTTATCTTGAAAGAAGCAGGAGCCGGTTGTGCTGTTTTCAGCCTTGCAGGCTTGTTTTGAGCATCTCTCCTGCTGTTTCTTGTGTTGAAGCCCCAGACGAGTCCGTCCCAAAGGGAAAACCAGCGCTGCCTCAGGTGAGCACACAGGAATGTGTTCAGAGCAGGGAAGGAGCCCGCTGGTCTGTCCTGGCTCATTCCCAAACACCAGCTGGGAGGCAGGACCCCCAGCAGCTTACCTGGTCCAGCAGCCCTCCTGTTTTTGGACAGGCAGGGCTTGTCCTTGTTTATGATGGAGATAATGCCAGGCTTGGAACTGGAGGCACCGTGCCCCACACTCGCTCTTCTTGCCTCAGACAGGCACCAGTGATAAACTACTGCCATATCATTTTAAATAGGGGAGGTTTATTAGAATCTCCTGTAAATCAGGCCTGAAATTACCACTGTGGTTTTGCAATAAGCCTGAGTCCTGCTGAACAGCTCATACAGCTTCTGCTTGAAATTCCTATTTTAAAACCACTTTTGCAACTCCCCCACGAAGGCAGCTCGATTTGTAGCTGTACACCAGGACGCAGCACGGCCCGCCAAGCTGGGAGAGGCTCTTTCCCTTTAATGACAGCCATCTGCAGGTTCCTATAACTTAGCAATGTTCCCAGCCATGATTTATGGAGGGTGCTTAGCTTTACGGTACAATCTTTACTGTTTTACAGGGTTCCTTTTTTTCTCAGTTAAATGTTGTTTTCTGAATAATTCCAAGCTGCCAGTAGGTTTACAGAGGAGAAAACTGGAATGAATCTCTCCTTGCTTTTATTTACTCCTATTTGAGTACTGTGTTTCTGCATCCATTTTGGAGATTTACAATGGTATTAAGGTTGCTCCCCTCATCCTCATTTTATAGATTTCTGCTGCAATCATTTTGAAAACCAGAAAGCTGACAGGAAAATTAGGAAATTAGATATCATGTTCCTGTTCCTTCCAGTGCCCTGATGAAGAAGGGGAGAAGAAAAATCAGCTGAAGGCATAATAAATAACACTATATATCCCGGAGTCCCCTCCCTGCTGCTGGCACCTCCTCTAGGCATCCCACTGCATCCCATCCCGCCAGCGCTGCTCTGACCCCACGAACACTGGGCTGTACCTGCTGCTGTTGAGGCAGCAGTCGTCCAAGCGCCAAGTTCACAGGCTAATTGCTCATCTAATTTTAATTGCTAATGGTGGCCCACGGAGCAGCAGCTCCCTGTGCTGAAATTATCTCAGCCTATTGTTCAAGCTTGTTGAAAACAATTGCCCCAGAAACAGAGAAATGATGGTGGTGACCACCAGCTCTGGGGACAATGGGGTGGTGGCTTACCACATATGACCTGAAAGACCATCTCCATCACCATCAACACCTGAGGGCAGGAGAGTTTCATAAGCTTATGGAGGACAGCAGACAGAGGCCCTCCTGCAGCTCACTGCACGCAGGAGTTGCACTAACTTGCTCCAGCATCACCAGCTCTCCAGAAAAACAACCTCTAAATCAACCTTCCAAATCATTCATGTGGTTGTACGGGCCAAACTTAGGCCTTTGCAATCAAAATGAGCATGCTGAGCCTTTCAAAAAGGAGTGGCTGATCAAGTTATGAGCAAAGGCTGGTTATCTCATGGGGGAGCTTGTACCACCAGCAGCCGGACATAATACACAGCATGGGCAAAATTCTCCTAGGAAAGGTTTCTGCTGTATGTGTTAGTTGTTACAGGCAAAACAAAAAATTTGGAAATCATTCCAGGTCACAAAGTGACCTATTTCTTCTGATTTCTTCCCATCTTGGGTTACAAAGGTGGGTATTTTAGATAGTTTCTCCCACTCCTGCACTAGTGATGTGCTGGCTAGGAAAAGGGGTTTCCTTGCTCATTTTACCCCAGATATGGGATTTTCCACCTCTGCTTAAAAACTGGCTCACAATTTTGTGCAATACATTACCCTTGATTCAGGCTGAGAACAGGTATTTTCATTTAAACAGGGAGAACATCCATTCTGTCTTCTCTGTTCTTTATGGAAACATCTGTGAAACGAAGCAACCGAACACTGCAAAATGTTGAAATTGCCCAGGGAGTGAAATTCTGAAATTGCATACTACGAAAATGCCATTTCCATTTAGCCCAGTGAGTTAGAAAGAGATTTAAATATATGGTATAATTTTGGCTTCATGGGCATCAGAAAATATGACTTTATGTTAATATATTATATGGTATGATGTACAAATAAACCCAAACCCAATTTTTTACTGGATGTGTTCTTAATTTTGTATATTTTTATACCTTAAAATGTGTGTTTAAAACTAATTTAAATTATAATATAAATTATTCCCATTGACTTGCACTTTGATTTGACACCTGATGTTCTGATAGGCAACAGGGGATTTTTTAATGCTGTAACTACATTAGATGTAAAATAGAAAGATGAAAATATAGGAAAAAATGCAATATAAATAGGACAACGATGGAGTAAAGAAAAATTAAATGGACTGCTGGCTGCAGTGCAGGGGCCCAGCTGTCCCAGAGAGGCAGCCAGCTGGGCAGCAGGCAAGGAGGCCAGGCAGATGTCTGGCTTCTGCTGTTGGCTTTGATGGCATTGATGTGTTCCCACAGAGCATCTTGATACCATCGAATCAGCATTTTCCAACAGAAAGTAGTTTGGAAAACTATTCTGATGGAAAATTGTTGACCTGTTTTACTGGCTGCTGATCGTAGAATAATTCCATGGAATAATATTGGAAGGGACCCATAAGGGTCATCGAGCCCAACCCCTGCTCCGTGCAGGACTACCTAACACTGAATCATACAACTGAGGGCATCCTCCAAAAGCTCCTTGAACTCTGACAGGCCTGGTGCTGTGAGAGCCTGTTCCAGGGACTGGCTGCCCTCTTCGTGAAGAAGCCTTTCCCAATGTCCAGCCTGAACGTCCCCTGAAACAGCTTCATCCCATTTCCTCCTGTCCTGTCACTGGTCAGCAGCTCTCCCTCCACTGAGGAACCTGTAGACTGGTGAGGTTCCCCTCTGCTCTTCTCCAAGCTGAACAAACAAAGCGACTTCAGACACTCCTCCAAGTCTTGCCCTCGAAGCCTTTCACCATCTTGGTTTCCCTCCTCTGGACAGCTAAGTGCTGCACTTCCAAATAAAATAAGAAATAAATAAACAAGCCCTCTCCTCCCCAGACAAGACTTTGTCTTTCTCCCTCTTACATTGCAAGCATTGTTCATCCCATCCACCTTCATACCACTCAGGGTGGCACAGGCCTTTACCCTTCCCCTTCAGTCATGGCCTTTCCAAGCAAGAGCCCTGAACATATGGAGCTTTTCGGGTCACAGAGGCTGGTTCCCACCTCCAAAATTTTTCGCCTTCCCTTGTCCTTCTCTTGTACTCCTGCAGCCTTTCTGCAATGGGCAACCAGACCTGCAGGCAGGATCAGAGGTGTGGGTGTGCAGGGATTTAGCCTTGGCATAGTGATGCTCCTCATTCTTGGAGCCTTCCTCCATCCTCTCCGTGGGCATGAGGATGGTGCCAGCCTCTGGAGATGAGCAGCTGCAAAAGCTCCAGCACATTTTCCTGCTTAAGGGCAAGTGCTAATTCAAAGCCCATCATTCTGTGTATGTAGGCAGACCTGTTTTAACAATGGCATTAATTTGCACTTATCAGTACTGAATTTCACCTGCCAGTTCATATCACCCAGATACTTATTTCTGTAAGATCCTTCTGCAAACCTCTGCTTTAGGCCTGGCTACTCTGGACAAATCTGTGTCACCTGCAAACTTCACCATCTCACTGCTTGTCTCTTTGTTCCAGGTCATTTCGGAATATGCTGACAGCGTCCAGCACAGGCATTTGCAGGATTGCTACTCTAATTTCCACACACAGTTAAAATTGATATAGGACATTTTTCCTAGCCCTTGTTTCCTACATGTAATCAGTCCATAGAAGATTAATCTTGTGAAAATCTAGTCCCATTAAGCCCTTTCAGTGATTCTCTTCTGTGCTTTAGCCCTGCTGGCTGCTTCCTGGTGCATTTGCCTGCTTTTGGAAGCATTAAATAGGCAATCTCTGCTTGTAGGTAGTAGAGTAAAGGTCACTTGTCTTGGTTTATTTGAAACTTTTTAATTTAATCCCTTCCCATTTCATCTAAATCTGTTTCCTCATTCTCCTCTAGCTTCTTCGTTTAAAATGAAATATAGCTGTGGTAGGATGGTTTTTCCATAGGGATGCTGAATTTGATAACATCAGACAGTACTAGAGCATCTCAAATGAGGTCCTCAGGAAATCAAGAGCTGATTCTCCTCACCTGGGCTCTCAAATTGGTGTCTGTCCCCTCCTCCCCCCAAAAGGGACACTTATGGTACTTCCAAACCTGGTCTGTGAGTAATCACCCCACATGACATGACCAACCATGGTGAAAACTGATGTCTCCCTTTCAGGGTGGGACACTTCCTTTGCACAAATTCTGAAAGTCTGTAGGATTTAAAAGATCCTCATAAAAGCCTTGGCATGAGGAAGCTGGGAAGGAGATCTCAAACTTGTCTTGGCAAAGCCAAGCCCCCACAGCACAGGGCAGGTGGGCAGGACTCTCTCACGGGTGAGTGTTCACCATTCACCTCCCAACCGGCCTGGCAGGGCTGTTCCATATTGACTTGTTTGGAATGAGAATTGATTTTCATAGAATCACACTGTTAATCCTTTTGGATCACTGAATGGCTGCATTATTTTCTTCTCTGGCTGCTTGCAAGCTCCTCAGCAAAGCTGGATCTTGCTCCACTGAGTGCTTGGCTGTGTCCAGAGTTCCTGTTAGAGACCTGGGAGAGATGGGAAGGGGCTATGGCACTGGGAAACAGGCAGTGAAATACTATACAAATCCTTTCTAGTAAATCAGATTTAATACTTTTATGCTATTACAAGCTCCATTGAAAATAGTGCAAAAACTCTTAGTAAATCTGTCCCCTAGGTGCCTTATATCTGTATTTATTCTGTCTTTCGAAATTCGTCCATTTACCCAGTTCAGTTTTTGCTTCTGGGTGTTAGTTTTTATCCAACATGATTTAATTTTATACTGGGGATTGGGTTTAAAGCTTGCACCATGATATCTAAATAAGTTCATTAAATGCTCTAAGTTTCTCTGCTTACAAGTATAAATTCATCAGCATGGAAATAATGACATCTTAAACCTATTAAATTTAAAATATCTTTATGCTCAACCCCAGAGCTTGGATATGCCAGCCAATGATAATCAAATGCCACCCGACCACTCAAAAATTCCAGAGAAGAGAAAATGAGCTGGTTTGAGGATGCCTGCGAGGCAAATCAGGCTGTCAAAATCCTATCATTCTTGGGAGGAATTTACATAGCTCATATTAAACTCACCAGAGCGACTGGAAACCTGGAGTAATTAAATGCTGCAGGGGGAGGCAGGCCTGCTCCGGTGCCTTAGCCAGGCAGGATGCTGGATGTGCCCCCCCAAAAGGAGGAGGTTCAGGAAGGGTGCCCAAGGAACCGGGGTGCCCTGGGGACTGGAGAAGCTCTGAGCTGGCAGCAGTGAAGGAGAGAGGAGCTTTGGGTGGTCAGGGTGGCGAGTGGGTGGATGGATGTCCAAGGGAGAAAGGCAGAAATCTCTCTGGCCTTAGGAAAACCCCTTGGCTTCCCACCCAGCACCCTGATTCCTCCCCCTGCATGGGCTGACAGGGCTTTACATCCTCCTGTCCTGCTGCCTCACAGCCCAGCTCTCTGCACACATCTTGCTCCCGGATTTCAGAAAGAAAACACTCTGCTCTATTTACATAAAGAGAACTGGGAGCTACTCCCAGCCCACTGGTTTGCTCCTTTCTCCATGGCAGATGGCCCTGGCTCCAGCCACCTGTGGCACAGGAGCAGGTGAGCCTGGGAGGCTGGAGATAGAACATCATCACTGATTTGCAAAGGCATCCCTGGGTTGCAATAAATGAGGGCAGAAGCAGCTGCCCCTGTCCAAATCACTGGTCCCCAGCCCCAGAACACAACTGCACTGCAGGGTGTTTAAAGGGTGATGGCTTTTGTTTCACAGAGGTTGGCAGCAGATAGACTCTGTCACTGCACCAAGTGTGAGGGACCTTAATCCTCCTCTTATTGACATGACATATCGTAATGGCTTCTTTGGTTACCTATCAAGTCACTGTGTACTTAGAAAGCTTTAATCTGTAGATTATTTACTCAATAGACTGTAAAGGCTTCGCATAATAACACACAACAGCTTCCAGCAGTTACAGCCTATTGTGTCACAGGGAGTCTGCGTTGATCCCCCCCCTAAATCTAACACAAGGCATCTAAACAGCAAGAAGAAGAAGAAGAAGAATAGAAACCCCTTTCCCCCACACACCAGAGAACTGCATTGCATCCATCACCTGCCCCTTGGATCTCACTGTGCTCCATCTCCCTTCAGAGCAGGCACTCTTTTGGACTTCCTCCCTGTCCCAGCTGTGAATTTCACAACACCTCTAGGAATTACACAAACCCTGAGGTCTTTGTCCCACTACCCAAAGTGGCTAAAACTGGGCAGGAATCTCACAGATACTGGAGGCTGAATGTTCAATATCCACATCCCACCTGTGTTCAGCAAACATATTAAACCCATTTTCTTGCCCACCTTCCTCAACTGGTAGTGCCAGTGCTATGTTGCACCACGAAAAGCTGGAATAAAAAAGGAAAACATTATATTCAAGATTCTGCATGGCAGATTTGACATGGGCATTGCATGTCTAGAAGATATTGTGTAAATGCTGGTTGTGGCAGACAGAGTCACAATATCTTCTGGAACCTAAAAAGGCTCTAATTTTATTGTTGTTCTAGCAATGACAGTAATGCCAGATCATCAGAATACTGGCCATTCTCTGAGAAAAGGGAACCATGTGGATGCAATTTCTTAAAGGCATTTTTAATTTTCATTGTCTTTAAGATGTCCATAATTTAAAGGACATTCCCCACCAGGTGAAAACAACATTAATTTTCATCCTAAGTCCTCCAAATTGATTTCATTTAAAACATAGCTAATTAATTAAAACCACTTGACAATGCCCCTTTAATGTTTAACCAAAGAGCCATACACCATACTCCAGCCGAGCTGCTAAATGTTTATGTCTTATTAGCAGGCTTCCCAAAGCTTGGAGAAAAGGATTTCCACGCAAGTTCACTCCCATCTTTTAATTACACCTAAACAACTCAGCTCATTATAATTCTACTACAAACATTGCTCTCAAGAGCATCCTGCAACATGCATTTAGCAGGTACCACCAATACTTACTCCCACACCCATAGTCGCACGTATTTCTCCATTTTTAAGTGGCAATTCCTCAGTGGAAGATCTCAGAAAGTCACTCTTCTCCATTTCTGGCACAGTGAGCACTTTGGAATTAATTGCCAACATGAAATAAATACAGTGTGAAGACGTGCACAAAAACCAAGTTATAATTAAGCAATATGGAGATTTGTCCCTGGTAATCAATAGGCTCAGGGAACTTGGAAATATCTGGGGCTGTGGGCGGCATGGGGGAAGGCTGTGAACGGCTCTCCCTTGTGGGGTGTTTCACCATCTGCTCCCCACCGTTTTCCCCGTAGAAGTTGTCCCTGGCGGCGGAAAGCCGGCTGGGAGCTGCGGTACCCCCGCAGAGCTGGCCTCTTCCAGCCACCCCCTGCCTTCGGGCGTCTGTCCCCATGCCAGCGCCCTGCCCAGCCACCCTGGCACCGCCGCACACCCACAGCCCCCTGCAGCTCCCACTCAGGGGCTCGAGGTGAGGAGCAGAGCCCTCAGAGCCACATCTCTGCGCCTCTCTGGCTGCAGGGGCGAGAAGAGGCCAGTACTGCTCTGCTAGACAAGGGAGCGGCTGGACTTCGAGCACTTCCCGTGGTACTTTTCCACCGTAACAGATTCCTCCCAGCTTGCAGATGGTTAGTCATGCAAAGCAGAAATAACATCGAATTCAATCTTCAGGAGTCATCGGATTGGACTTCAATTCTTAACTCAGCCTGGGGACTGGGATGATATTTTGCCTGAGATTAAGGAGTCATTTTTGAAAGTGTAAACAACATCTTGCCATGTGCTGGCCTTTTTCTGTTTACAGGGTTTGATTTCACACCTAAAAAACAAGCCCATTGCATCATCCTGGCGGAGGGATTCTGCAAGAAAATCTTGGCTGAGTGAGGAAGATCACTAATGCCAGTTCAGAAGTCCTAATTGCCCCATATGAATTACAAGCTGAAATAGTCTGGCGCAGTTACTGGCAGCCATCATACCCATAAGAGTTTGGCACGGCAGCACAGAGGGAAGGCTTCATGTGAGACACCATTCTCCATCCTCTCCCTTCCCCCGTTGCTTTTCTAAAGAACTCCATTAGGATTTACACTGTTGATGTGGGATTATTTCCTATACTTCTATTTCTTGTTCAAATGTATAGAAATTAATTTTCTGGTCATAATTTCGGTACCTCTGGGACATTAGCAGGCTGGAAGTAAAAATAGAATGTCATTACAGTGTCAGGTAATGCGGATGAGTGTGACTAATAACCTGAGTGTCATTGATTTAATAATCTAATAATGTCTCTGCACACTCAGCGCTCAGACTCACTGAGTGAAGATAAAGATTTAAGCCCGGCTGAAGCTGCAGATAAGAATCAGCACCTCGGCTTTAGGGATCAGAACCAATGATAAGCAACACACGGCTGGTATCCAAAAAATTAAAGCAGGGGAAGGAGCCGGCTGGTATCTGCAGCTCAGGCTGCACAGGAGGCAGGTTTGCCATTCCCTGGGGTAACAGCAGCAGGAGGTCACAGCTCCCCACAGGAGACACTTCTCAAGCTCAAAGAGAGATGCTCACCATCTAGCAAAGGTCTGGCAGCTCTCAAATAGCTGCTGGCCTGCTGACAGCTTGGTCTGTGGTTCTCTAAAATGCAAAGGAATAGCCCATTAATGTCAGCTACAACACCAGCCTGGAAAAGTCCAGCCCACAGCCTGGAAAAGTCCAGCCCACAGCCTGGAAATGGGAGGTGAAGTGAAGCGAGTGGGCTTTTGACTGGGACACAAATCTTCTGACTCAGTATAATCTGGGTTATTCATTCAGAGCAAAGCTGCCACAACAGCTACCAAGCTCCTTACAGAAAGCTGCAGAAAGGATCTCCTTCCCCTGAGAGCATCCCTTTAGCCAGGCCCATCCTTCAGCTCTTCTGATCAGTGATGCCGGCTCCGGCCCCTGTACTGCTGATGGATGGTGGTAAAGGTGTCGCTTCACCCTGGCAGCCCCTGGATGAGCTGGGAGATGGATCTCACCCACAGAGGATGAAACCACACAGAAATGCCTGCTAATGAGACATGACACCAGGTTTATTATAATTTGGTTGGAACCGGGACAATCGATCTTTTCAAACTGCCTGTGAAAATACCATTCCCCAGCAAGGCACCTCCAGGCTTGGCCGGTTTGAGCTCCATATGCTTTATTATTAATGCAGCAAAATTTTCCTGTACCTGGGACTGTGCTGGCACAACAGAGGGCAAGTGTACTTCAGGCAAAATCTTTGACTGCAGGAAGCTTCAAGCCTCTTACAGTGAGGAAGGTTCTGCAAATAATTCAGCTTTTTTTTCAGATCATGCTCTGAAGGCCTCATCAGTCTTCCCCAACACCACTTCATCTCAAGTATATTTACTTGTTTCCAGTTAACTTCACCCAGATAACAGGAAAACTCCCTGGGGAGTTGCTATAGAAACACCCGATGGAGACAAGGCGAGATTGGGGCAGCAGAGCCCAAAGATACCGTTAAGATTAAGGGAGATTTTAACTCCTGCTCTGTAAATATAATTCCTCTGGAAAAGTTGCAAAAATAGGAGTTGTCCTGCATGGTTAGTGATGGGGTGGCTGCTGATAACTCCACTCCCCCAGGGAGATTCACCACCATGAAGTAGTGGAAAAGCCTTTCCAGGGATCCTCTCTGAAGGTTTCCAACCTCAATCAGACTCTGTTTATTCTCAAAAGGACATGAGAGTCCCATCTCCAAAAAGACGGCTGAAATGTCCCCAGATCTTTTGCAGTGCCTGGTGACATTGATAACCCTTTAAGCAAAGCAGTGTCCTGCATAATGGTCTGAGAAGGATTAAATGCAAGAAAGAAATATAACAAGAAGTCAAGGAGCTGCCTACCATTAGCAGCTATTTGAGTGTCAGGCACTCCTGTTTCAGGTGACTTACCAGTGCTTCTGTCCATGCCATTCATTCCACAAAACACTGTTATGAAAATAGATGTCACTAGAAGCAATTTTTAATACATAAAATAGTCTTTCTTTCTTTTTGCAATTCAACTGTGCATTCAATTCAATTTTTCTATTAAACTCTCTTACACTTCCAAGAGTTCAGAAAGCCCCAACAATAAGAAACGGGTGTTCTGATCTTCTGCATTAGCCAAATTTTTGGGACAGTTGGTCCTTTTATTTGATGCTCACACACATAAATACTGAGGGTCATTAGAAATGAATTATCCCTGACTGTAAAATAGAAGGGGATTCATCAACTATATTGATTTTCCTCATCTATGTGCATATGTGTAGCTCCTTTGGCAATTAGTCATTAACTAAACCACTGCTTCATTCCTGTGAACCAAATTTTAGTTGCATTTTCCTTCATTGTAACTGTAAGCTTCTCTTTGCAGTGTTTTTCTTCATGAGGATTATCAGCCTGGATTTGCAGGGGTATTTCTCTTACAGCCAGCAGGGTGGTTAATTAACACATGCTCCATAAGCCAAAGGTAGAGCTGATGGGGGAGCCTAAAGAAAACAGGATCTTTATCAGGAATGGATGTGTGCCTGCCCGGGAGCTTGTGGACAGACAGCCAAAAATACATGCAAAATTATAAAACTCCCAAGGCAAGGAAAAAAAAACGGTGCACACCAAACATCTAAAAGAAATTTGTAAGGAAAAAAACCCAGAAACTAAAAACCTCAGTAATTTTATGTAAAACACACAGACTACAGCCAAATACCCACCACTCATACTAATTATCATCCAGGAGATTGTCTGGGCTGACTGGAATCTGTTGGGGGTTTGTGAGCACGTTTATCTTAATTGCATTCATGTGGTTGTGGGGTTATTTGATTTGATCTTGAGACATCTGACACCTGATTTTTATGTGCATTTCTGACAGGTTTGAAGGACGCCCAGAGCAGGGAATGGATTATGCCTATGTGCAGAGTTGTGGAAAATGTTCTTAAGGCCAAGACAAAGTCAGGTGTTAAATCTCATAAAGAAACAGGCAAATTCTGTATCTAATGACTTACCATGTAAACTTGTAGTCAAAGGAGATGATATCAATTTCTGGGTTTTTTGAGCACCACAGAGATGCTCCTTAAAAGGAAGAATAATATGATTAAAAGTAATGTAAAACCCCATACGAAACATAACTTTTATGCTTCATTTTTTCCGTGCTGGGACTTCTAGAACTACTTAGAATACAATAATTTTAAAGCATATTGCTTTCCACTGTAACTACACACAGAGAAAAGAACGCTCCTAGAAACTAACATTTTCCTGCACAACAAAAACATAATTGATCTCCAACCAGCTTCATCACGTGAGCAAACCCTCAGCCAAATCACTCAGCTGCTCCAGGTTCATTACTTGGTATATTAATGCCCTATGCAATAAACACAACAAATGAAATATGGAATTACTCTAACGACAAATCATTACTAATTGGTACAGCAAGATTCAAGGAAAAACTATCACTTGGGATAACTTCCTGCAAAGTTATCCCTGGATATACTTTCAGGTCTGCATCCTCCCTGCCACAGAGGAGCAGGAGCTCAGTGAGGTGTCTTGGGCTGCTCTTCCTATTTATCACATCTCACCCATCCTGAATTCTATCATTCCATGCTATTCCCAGTCAATTAAATTTCAGTGAACTAAATTGAAAATTTTTCCCTGATTCTATTTCCACATAGCTTATTTGTCCTTAAATAAGCAGGCTGATCCATGATGATTGTTTAAAATAGGATGCAGCCAAACTCTTCAACTCTACATTGACTGGACACCACATATTATTATGGAAAACATCACTTAAACAATGCTAAAGTTATTCTAATTAACCCATTTACAGGTTATCTTGTTCTTACCTTAGTTTTCTTATTACACACAAAAGAGCCTGGGGATTTAATAAGCTGTTTCCAGTTTTTGTTCAGTTCAGATTGTGCCCATCTCATCTATGCACAGTCCTTGCCACCCAGATCATTTGACCATTTTGAAGATAAGATGGTTGCACCAGTGACCCGTGAGGGCCTGTGGAGCAACACATCACATTTGCAAACCCCTGTGTCTTCCATACAGTAGAGAGTCCCCAAAACTGTTCTTACGTATTTTGAAATGGCACTTTGTGCCTCCCATCAGAGTTGTTATTTAATTTCCAACTGGATTTAAATTAACACGTTTTGTTAATCAAACATTTAATTCTGAAGAACAAATCAGCTCTTCGCAAAACTGCAGCATGGCCTGTGTGAAACTCTCCTGGCTGTGCTCATGAAAGAGGAGCAGATCTTTTTACCATCCCAGACATGCTCAGAGGATAATGAAGACAAAGCCCTAGAGAAGCATATGTGAAAAGACAAAAAATTTCTTCCACATATTAGGTACAAAAATTCAGCTTACATAGTGCAGTGTTCCAGGCACCAATGAAGTTGACATACCAGCAGTCTTAATCTTGGGGTGAAGTGTCTTAATGTTAAGAATATAAAAAGAGAAATTAGCCATACACCTGTGTGGGCAGGATATTGGAGCCTGGCTCGACAGGGCAGTGTATAATTCTCCCATTCTCACTAAAAGGTAAAAAGCCTCGCATTACAGCTCATCCAGGAATTGCTGACAGAATTTCATCTCTCTTTCCTGCTCTACTTATTCTTCAGGTAGGAATTTAAAAAATGGGTGGAAGGATTGAATGGAGATTTTCCCAGTGATGCCCAAGAGCTGGGTGACTATTCCAGCACCAAGGGTAGTGGATCTGCAGGGGCACACTCCTGCCAGCATAGCCCAGGGAAAGCACACAGGACTCCCGGTCTAACCTCTCTGGGCCACCCAGGTACACCTCTAACTGCCAGGGTCCATGGTTTTCTCTCTCTACTTTTAAAAATATATTTCCTTATGTTAATATTTTAATTGGGTTTTTTTTCTCTTGCTGTTACCCACTTGATGTGTTCCTCACATGAGCACTGACTACCGTCCCCTCTGGATTTTAGATTTAAAAGCCACAAACAGAGACTGCTAGCTCAGCACTGTTATTTCAACATAACATTCTCCTTGGGGAAACACGAGCACACAAGGTAAAAAATAACCCTTAGAAATGTGTGGCCTTTGATTAAGCTTTTCCCTTGTCAGACCATACGAAGAGCTCTGTAGCTGCACACCAGAATTCCCAGTCCAGGGTGCTCCAGTGCCTCCAAACTCAGCACAAGCCTGCTCCCCCATACCCAAGACAGGGATATCCTAAGAGCTGAGAAGTCTTGTGGAAACTGCTGCTACATTTTAATTTGCCAAAGCAGCTGGCGCTGGTCCTTTGCCATGGGATAACTGGTTGCCCTGAGGGTCTGCCAGGCCCAGAGTCTCCGGCTGCAGCCCCGGCCCCTGGAGCCATCGTGCTGATTGATGAAATTGTCCCCTTCATGGCTCTCACTTAGTGAAGTGACAACTCTCACATACATCTCTCTTCTCCCAGCCAGGACCACCTATTGCTGGTTTTGGAAACACAGAGAGTGAAAATCCATAGTTAATGCAGTTCCCCAGAAGAGCAGAGACCCCCACACCTTCCAAATTAGAATAATATCAAATAATAACGTGTTTGGGATTTGCACGCACCTGGATTTATGGATGACCATCAACCCTAAATACAGGCATGGGACGTCTCATTTGACTAATTTCAGCTCTACTCTGATTAAGAGTTTAGGAGAGTCACCAGAATCCCAAGACCTTTATCCTCATAAACCTTCTGGATCTAACAGTGACAACGTCTAGTGGGTGAATTAAGCAAGTCAATTTTACAGCAAAGGCAAGTCAAAACTGCTGTAATTAATTCAAATTAACACACCCACGAGCTCCTGAAGCCTATCATTGGTAAGGTGTCGCTTCAGGGACAACTGCAGAAACATCCAAATACAAGTCATCATCAAGATCTTTAAGACCAAACATTTCCCAGGAAACCAAAAGTAACCTGCACAAAAGCAGGCTGGATTACAGAAACCCAGATGTTCTCTTCCTGCTTTATTATTAACATGGTCAAAAAAGCAAAACTGTTTCCTGCAAATATGATTCTTTAACATTACTTTTATCTGTTCAATATTAAGCCTCTGTGGAGAATTACTGGAGTGTATCCCATGGTACATATGGTCTATGATAGGAAATGGTACCTCTGAAACTCTGAATAGCACAATGCAATTCAGGAAATGAGAAAGGAATGCGGTTTCCAGTTGCAACCTTCACTATTTTTTCTTTTCCTCTAGGAAAGCACAGTGTCCAGCATGGATATTTAACACAATCAGGTATTTGTGAGAGAAAATATCAAAGCAGCAGCTCTATATTTAAAAAACCTTATCCTTAGACAACAAGATTATTATTTAGATGCAGAAAACTACAATTTTAACATTATGATGAAACATGACCCAACTGTTTCTGGAGAATACTGCTGGAAATGAAGGCTAGGGAGCGATTTTGGAAAATCAGGTCGTGGAAGGTGCTCACAGCCCATTGCTGGAGTACAATCAAGCTTTCCTGAGCTGTAAAATGCTAAATAGTTAATTGTACAGGAAGGAAGAATAGCCAGAGAAGTGCTCCTAGGTGCAGAAGAGGATATTGCTGGATGGATACTGTGCACACCACCCTGATGCACTCATGGACTGAGCTGGGGGAGACCTTGTCTGGAGACAAGCATGGATGCTTGACTTGCTGCTGCAAGAGAATTGGTTTAGGTTTGATGTTCATGTGAGAATTACACTTCTAATACAACAAAATGGCCACATTTGCCTCTATCCAAAAAAACATTTGGCTTCATTCGGTGACGATGCCCAGCCAGAAGCCCAGAGGGGCAGTAGACAGAAGTGAAATTGGATGGTGAGTGTCCAGAGAAACCAATGGCTGGTTAGAACCAGGAAACTTTGCCAGCAGAAAAAGAACAACAGCCACACAAAGATGTTACCAGCCCTTACTCCTCTGGAAGAAATTGGCTATTTGGGCAGCAATTCACAGGAGAAAAACATGTTGGTGTGTTAAGGCTGCACACCCAGCTCTGCTCTGTGCCAGCCTGCATCAGCCACTGGTTCTCCTCCACATCCCCATCCCTGGGGCAGAAACCAGTGGATCAGTAAAAGCAGGATGATGCTCCAGCTCAGCTTAAGCCTCTATGCTGACACTCCAGCCAGCCGTGGAGGAGGCAGGTTTCCTTGGCCTGGGTGAACTGAGGCTGCTTTGGAGATGTTTTGCATGAGATGAACTCCACAAGCACCAAAACGCCCGCTGGCACAGCAGGACTGGGCAGGCAGACACGTGTGACAGGGCAGGGGAGCTGAGCAGAAAGGGACATGTTTTCTACAGGCTCTCTTCAGACTTAAATGGCACTTCTGTAAGCGATGCTAAACGACACCACCCTCCCTCCACCCCTCGCTCCCAGTTGCCTACTTACATTAGCATTTGCCAGCTGTCAAGCTTTTGCTCAGTTCCAGTGAAATCTCCTGGATTTTCTCCTCTTTCGGTGATTATGTTGAACTGCTGGGATCAGATCCTGGTGACACTGGAGTTGCCAAATAACCCTCTGCAGTTTTTTATATCTTTCTACTCTCTTCTCCTTATTAATGTGAGCCAATGTGGAGCCCAGCACAGACACAATGCTCTCCAGCAGGACACAGGAATGACTGCCAGCCTCCTCCAAATTATCTCCTAACAGAAAGCTGAGGTTCTTTATAGCAGAAACAGCTCTCAGACACACTGAGAGTTCACATCACTTACCCAAGAGATCCTACAGACGTCACATCTTCGAGAGCTGTCTAAAGCCATCTCCTTGTTTGTAAGAATGGTCAGGCTGGCTCTGATCACCAGTCCCTCTAGCCCAGCACCCTGTCACTAAGATCAAATAGTTGTGTATGTCTGCAGAAAAGCTTAGGAACAAGACAAACACACAATAATTGCCTGGGGTGCTTTGATGGGCCCCAACAATCTGGGCTTAGAGACTTTCTGCAGGCTCCTGGTGTGTAACAGCCCTGCTGCATGTCTCTGCCATGAATTCATCTAATTGCTTTTTGCACCATTTAAGCACCATTTGGCCACCTCAGCCTCCCAGAGTAATAAGTGCCACAGTGCAACAACATGATGGGAGAGGGAACAGCTCACTGGTTTGTGCTGGTGAGGTCCCCAGTTGCAGCTGAGTTCTCCTCTGCCAAGGCACCCCTTGCCTTGCTGGTCTCCAGGCTCCAAAGGAAGCCCAGCCTTGTGGCCTCTCGTGTATTGACCAACCCCAGCACAACTTTGGGGCAGAAAGATTTGCTAGATGGAAGAACGAGACCACAACCCCAACGTGTTTCATATTAATATTAATGACTAAAAATAAGGCATGGTTCAAGTTCTGCTTTCTCCTGGACCCCACAGCTGCTGCATGTGGACAAAACATCTGGCTCACCTGAACATCTCCGAGGCACTTTAGGCTTTAGGGTTGAAAAATTTTAGCAAAAAAAAGCAGGCATGTAGATGTAAGATGTATGTAAGCTTGTAGACATCTCTCCATTCCACTCTTGGGTTCTTTAAAACCGTTTTCTCCTAAAGCTCAATTTAGAAACCGCAGCAGAGACTTGATGTTTTTATGCAAATTCTCAAATTTACAGAAATGCTGAGCTGAACTGGGATTTGAAGGGAAGGCTTCTTTGCTATTTCTCCTGCCGTTTAAACACCAAGCAGGGATACACTGGTAGAGGTGGCCAGAAATAGATCCAGAACTTCAAAAGTGTCAAAATTGAATTTTGAAGAATAGGGGATTGAGAGACAGTCAGCCAGTGCAGCCTAGGTCTCAGAAATCTGAGCTCTCACACAGAGCTTCACAAAATCAGGTTTAGATAACAAACATGGCTGGTGAATGCCTTAACCTTTGCTGGAGCTCAAATTCCCTGCTGAAAAGTTGTGGGCCAGATAAACTAATATTTTCTGATGAGAAATTGTTTTGCTGAAAGTTTCTGGCTATCCCTCCATATCACACAGCATCCAGACGTGCGATCACAGCCTTTGCCAGATAAAACATTCCTGCTCTGTGACACTCAGCCCAGGCCAAGCTGCAAAAGTTAATTTACTGTAAGTTACTGATAGTGTCACTGATGGTTTATCATTCCCAGGTTGGTATGTCTTTACACTGATTTAAACTGGTAACAGCTTGGATCTCATTTTTAATTGCACTTTGAGTCTGGCTGCCTGATTATTGTACAGGCAAAACTATTGGTGTGCAAATCAGGTCATAAACCACCACTCAGCCAGGTCATTTAGAGGAACATCTAAAATGTCATGTATGTTACTGTCACAAGCATCACTCCTAATAATTGTGTACTCCCTAAAACAGATTTTTTAGCAAGTTGTGTTTAAAAACCAGATTGGAGTTCTGATATTCCCTGACAACAAGGTATTTAACAGAGCTGCACCGGCTCTAATGTGACTCTTTTGCATCCTTTCAGGAACAAGAATAGATTCATCACCATCGTGACATTAGAAAATGTGGAGATTGCAGAGACTACATGAAATGAATTGGGAATGGCAGGATAAGTACTTGACAATACTGGAACCACTGGGCCTGTCACACCATTGCTGGGAGAATCCACAAAGTGCCTCGTCAGCTCTGAGAGACAGAATGAGAGCTGCAGCCTCCCCTCCACATAGCCCAGCTCGGGCAAAATTAAGAAACTTCAGCCATGCCTTGATGGGTGATCTTACAGCCCTGCTGCCATTCAGCCTGCAGTCTGCTTCACCTGCCATTTAAATGTGTGTTTTCTCTGTAAAAGCCTCAAATGCTGCAGCATCAATGTGTCAGAGTGCCTTCTTGAACAGAATGACCTCCCAGCCAAAAAGCTCTTGACCAGACCTTGGCCTTGATGCAAGAATGGTGACAAAAAAAGCATACAAGAGAAACGTTACACGTTACTAAAAATAAAATGCGTAAAAATAATTACTTAATTTGAACAAGAAACTGAACAAATAGGCAATATATTAATGTGTTTCTAGAGGTCAGGAAGGGAGTGACATTTCCAGACATGTTATCTCGGCTGTGATACAAGGTGAACCAGAAGGAAGCACGACCTTGGCATTCAGCAGACACAGGCTGCACATCCAGAGCACAGGCTCCTCCACTGCCAGCTCTAACCACCAGCCCACCTTCTCTGCTGAGAGGAGCAGGCTCTGAAGCTCACCCAGGAGCACCATTCTCTGGGTTTCCGTGGAGGATGATGCCCCATGACTGCAGGAGGCACAGACCCTCTGGACAAACCATTGCCTGCAAAAAGACCAGGTAAAACAACCAAGCATTACGCGTGCAGTCTGGCAATAAGAAGGTGGGAAGCGACCAGCAGAATTTCCAAGTAAATCACAGCAAACCAATTTGTCAAGATAATTAGCACAGAAGCAAAGGGGAGCGGTAGATGTGATACATCTTGGCTCAGGAAGGCTTGTGACACCATCCCATTTAACTTTCACATGAGCAAAATGAGGAAATGGAAGCTAAGTGAAAATTTACCACAAAACTACACTCTCAAAATTATTGTCTGCAGCTCAGTGTCAGTCATAGCCCTGTCCTGTAGCCCATCATTCTGCTGTCAGGGTTGGTAGTTCCCCTACAAAACTGCAAATGCACGGCTGAAAGGAGCACCTCACTCAGGGTAACAGCGTCACAGCTCAAGATGACCTCCCCAGACAGAAAAACTCACCCAACACCTCCATGGTGAAGGTCAATAAAACCACCTGTGGAACATCACAACCCAACAAGTAGGTTGAGGCTCTTTGAAGTCATCCCTTTTCTCCTTGGAAGATGAGGCAGTCCATTTCCTTGTGAAACCTCCTGCTGAGCCTGCCTTGAGAGATTCTCCCTGCAATTAAAATTAAGAGAGCTCTTCCAGTGACAGCTGGGTTTCATCTGTGCCTCATTTCTGGATGGATGGTGCTGGGGCTCACTCCTGGCCCTGTGCTGCTGGTTCCTAAGGGACTGGGTGCTTACCCTCATCCCCAAACTTGGGCCACAAACCTTTTGCAAGTGAGACCGAGTCCACTAAAAATCAAAGTTCTTTCCCAAATTTTAACCCTACCCTTCAGTGCTTTCATTTTTGGTGAGTGTGTTTTTTAACCTTTTAGCATGATATTGCCTTTAAAATACCATCAACGACATTTCAATAGATAAATAATTTAAAGAAAAGCAAGTAGGTGCTTTATGAGAGTACCCAGCTGCTCAGCCACCCAACAGGGCCTGTAGACTGGGGATAGTGGAGGCCTGATTGCCCATTAAAGAGGCCCACATTCCACGAAGCCACAATCAAAGCCCTCTGGAGAATCAAGCATTGTGCCCATGTGTAATATATCAGTTATTTGCCAGCAGAGGAAACACTGCAAGAAGTGAATGAGTTTTACTCTGTTCAGTGACACTGCTAATGACTCATGCAGGATTATGGGTAACAAACGTTTGAAATGAGAGGTTGAGTTGTACACTACATTATACATCTGAATTTCATGGTATATTAGTGACAGTGATTGGTAATACAATGTGATGGGGAATTGCTAACATCAGAGAGAAGTTAATATGATGCACTGCAATTTCTCGGAGAGTCCCATACTTTTTCTAGCGCCACCCATAATCTGCTCATTATGGTTTGGCAAAGAGCAATCCCTCTCGTGGAGCGAGTGGCACCAGCGCCCTGACAGCTGCTCATAAATTTGAATGGAAGAGACGCAATCCGAAATGTTCATGTTTCCATGGATCGTTACCCACTTGTATCTCCCCTAAGAAGCAGGTGATTTTTTAACATCCTGCCACAGTTTGTTTCTGCCGATGTTTTCTCTCTCCAGATAAATCTGATGCCAGCTTGTGTCTTAGAGCATTTCTTCCTCATCTTGTTCTATTAAAAGGGCTGATACAGTCTACATGCACGTTAACTAAACACCTGGAGCATAACTAAGAAGAATTAATATATTTACCCAAAAAAAAGTATTTCTAGACCATTAAAATTAGAGTAAAATATCTCACATAAGGCATTAAAATCATAAATGTGACCCCAGATTAATGTTTACAGACTCTGGCAAATCCCATGGCCACATGTCCCCTCAGTCACTCCTGTTGCAAACAGCAAAACCAAATGTTTAAACTGTTTATGTGACAGAAACCTGGAATATTCTGTGGCTGTTTTACAAGGCTGGTAAATATCTATCTGACCTCCAATTGTAGAAGATTTGGTTCTTCCTGCAGGAAGAGCCCATGAAGAGAGAAGAGTCCCTTGAAGACCCAACCCCACATACCCATTAATCAGAAGCACCAAGACCATCACCTTTCCAAGGAACTTGAAACGGGAGTCATTCCTAGGATAAGGAAGTTCATTGAAAACCACAGCCAAGCAGGAACTGGATGGTAATGATGACGAGTAAATGGAAGAAAGTATCTCCCTCCAGCATTAAATTCAAGCCCTGACCTTTTCCAATGTAATGACTAACTCAACCTTTACATAATAATGTGGGTGATATTTGGAGAGTATAACATATGTGTCATTTTAATTAATTGAACAGAAATAGATTCACAGAAGAAAAATGAATTAACCAATCAGCAATCATCTTTCTATCTATTTGATGTCAGAATAATTAGTTTATTCTCGTAATCTCTTGACCCCTCTAGAAATCATAACTTTGCTGACCTCCTTGAGAATGGGACCTCATTTGAATAGTACCATAATTGTGCTCTGGGTGCATTATAATCTAGTTTCAATTTTATTAAGGTAATCTTACCCCTTATTATTATCTCTCTCTCTCTGAAAGGCTGACCCAAACCCTGGGAAAGAGTGCAGGACTTGGCTCAGTAAAACCAGTGTACTTTGGCCAGCAGAATCCCTCCTCCTAGGAGGTGGGCTGGTTTTGTTAGCTGGAGGATCAGCAATAATTTTACCACCATTGTCTGTGGACAGCAGTATCCCAACATACTTCCTGATGTTGGCAGTTGCAGACTGTTACCAACTAGCAAATGCTTAAACAAAATCACAGTTTGTTCCAGAATGATAAAATGACCCTACAAAGTGAATTACACTGTGAAAAATAAATGTAAAACACAGTGTAGATGCACAAATGATTATTTCATTATCTGGCCAATGTAAGAATGACAGATACAAATTGTTCCAATCATAGAGTGATGAAAGAGTAATGAACAATGGGTTCTTGAATGAGCACAGGAACAAAATAATGAATTGCAGTTTAAATGAAATCAGGAGTCAATGGACTGGATCACAGACTGTCCTTCAGACACAGGAATTCTGCATTAGTTAAACAGTGTCATTTGGAAAAACGTCCTTTAAGAGGAAGGAATCTAAATGGGTCAGAGAGAGACAAATACGATGAGCCTGGACACTGGCTGGCTTTTAGCAAACTGGACTGGAGCATCCCCATCCCTGATGCTTTGATAATTGATCTACAAATTAGCAGCTTTCACTCTGCAAAGTTAACAGACCATTATTACTTTTTCCTGTTTTAACCTTGCTCTTCCTCTACTACTGAGTTACTTCGATGCAACATCTGATGAGATCTCCATGCAGATTTTGGGCACAGAATGAAGAAAGGACACGAAAGATTTGGGAAAGGAAGTGTCAGTTATGCAGAAATAACACACTTTTTTGTTGGAAAACTCTGCAATAGATGGATTTATATTTTATTCTTTTGTTTCATACCAATAAGCCAAGGATTTCTAATGTTATTGCCAAAGAAACATGCCACATTTCATGTATCACAGCTATCCATCACACCGCACAGCTTCCTGTTAGCTCTGCACTGAAGCTATGTTTCAGTATGAGAGTGCAGGACATCTGACCATTCTATCTCACTGTACAGAATTTCTTTACTCTCTACGAAGACATCTTGGAAATGAGCAGAAACTAGCTGGTGTCACAGGCGGGGCTCAAAGAGACTCTTACACCAGCTCACCCCTCCTGCTGCTCTGCCACTGCCGTGGCCAGGGCAGCACCTGCCCTCCTGCCCCCCACACAATACCAGGTACAAAAGAGAGACAGCACTTGGAGCCTTGTATGCCTCAGCAAAGTGCATGGTGCTCTGGGATGAGCATCCCCTAGGGAAAGGTCATCTTTCATCCCTTGGTGCTCAATAGTCTTGAGACGTTTGAAAACTAGAATGTCCCAAATCCATCAAGCAAGAGCACTTTCAAAAGCCACAAAGCGATGGCAACAAAGGGAAAAGCAGAGAAAAGCAGGGAAAATCAGGTTTTGCTTGCTTTGTGGGCAGAAATAAATATTTATTGGAGAAAGAAGCTACAGGAGAGAGGTGGCATCTCTGCTGTGTAAGTGATTGAAAGGCCAACCTGCTTCTGCCCTAACTCCATGACATCTTCTGCAAAGGGTCTCTGCCCTGTGAGGGCAGGGTGAATGTCACGTGCCTGCCATGTGGACATGAGCCAACAGCCATAAAACACTACCTGTCACTCTATATGGGCAGCCTGTCCAGGCAGAACCAGACCACAGCCAGCCATACCACTTACAGCCCCTCGCTCCCCCTCTAATCACATTTATGTTTCAACAGATCCTGATGCTAAGCACACCAGACCCTCAGCAAACATCCCCACAGCTCCATCAGGGTGCCCAGGAGCGCTGAGATAGGCCAAGACAGCCAGCACATCTCATCACAAGCACCTCGAGAGCCATAAGGCACCTTTAACGTATAGAGAGCAGGGGTCAATACCTTCCTTCCTTGGGATTTTTCCTGGGTGTTCAAAACTGTGCTTTGTTGACTCAGAGAGACAGAACTCTCCTCATCTGACAGCTGAGTTTTACAAAACATGACGAAGCTTGCAGCTTGCGAACTCCAGAGCATTTTGGCTGCCTCTGCAAGCCTGATGCGCAGATAAAACAGTGCTGCAGTTCCATGCAGTGGGAGGGAGCACTGAGGATGGGCTCTGCTTTTCCACTGTGCTGTCTCTGAAGAGGTGCTTTAAGGCACAGGCATCTCCACCTGCCCCCATGCCAAGAACTTTTCCACTTACTGCTCTGCCCCAACAAAATCTCCAAAACAAGAAGACCTCATCTCACTGGAGTTTGATAAACAACTTCCATTTGGCAGAAAACCACACCGTTGGACCCAAAATTGAGCTGTCCCAATGCATTAAGTTCTCACAGGCTTGCTGCCATATCTTTTAGATGATTTTGAGTCTCAGATCATCTATAGCATATCATGACATGATCTTTTGTGGCCTCCTCCAGCCAACCTAGTGCCAGAAGTTCATTCAGCCAAGATGGCACTCCAAACACCTGGCTCTGAAGAGACACCCAGCCATCAGCTTGGGCCTGAAACCAAACTGAAAATATTCCCTGGAGCAAGCAGCAGAGAGCCCTGCTCCTGTCCAAAAGGCCAATCACTGTCCACAAAAACCCACAGCACCCTGCCTAGGTGTTTGGAGAGGTGTCCCTTGCCTGTGGCAGGGGGGTTGGAAGCAGATGATCTTTAACGTCCTTTCCAACCCAAACCCGTTCTATGATTCTAGAATTCTGTGACCAAGCAGCATTGCTGCTGGGGCACTTGGGGAAGCTTCGAGTGACACCTGCATACCCCAGCCCAGAGCCCACCTCTTGTGCTGCTCAGACCCAGGAGTAGAAGAAAGCTGATAAAAACTGTGAGTCTCACAGCCAGACACTCAGCCTGTTCCACCAGCCCCCCTGACTGGCCAAATTCTCCTGTGTGTGGTGCTTGCCAGCTCGAGAAACATCTCAACAGGCAGGAGCTTCTTGCCAAATGTCTGGCTGCACCTCCTCACCCACCTCCATCATTACAGATTTTGGAAATAACCACAAATGCCTCCTTGCCTTGCTAACAGTGAGTGCTGTACCAGGGCGCTGCCAGGAGCAGCAAGGTGACAGTGCAGGCTGCAAAACTGTACAGAAGGGAGGGGGTGAGCATCAGGAGCCAACCTCTTCGCTAGAGCAATCCACCGCAGGAGAACGCCTGGGAAAGAGTTCACTATTCACTGTCCAGAAGGAAAACCTCTGGTGCACAGGGTGGGGAGCACAGCACTGCTCCTGCCAGGCGGTGCAGGGAGTGCTGGCGAGGGGAGGTTTGCAGGCTGAGGCACACAGGAGTGCCCGGGCACTGCGGGGCTCTCTGGGGGTGCAGGTTTGCTGGGCTGTCCTTGCTCAGCGTGCACCACTGCACAAGTAATGGATGTGCCTATTAAAATCCAGCCAGAACATTTGTCTCTGTAGCTGGCAGAGAGGATCCACACCTCAGTGATAGGCTGCATTTCTCTGTGTTTGTTCTGAACGCTCCACATGCTCGGTTCAGTGTTTTTAGACTCTGAGGCAGATGCATTGGATTGATTTCTAATGTAACTCTCATAATCACCTACACTTTGGAATGGTCTCTATGTAAACACAAGGCACAGACTTTGTTGCATTACACCATAGCTCACATGTATTTTTTGTGGTTACAGAGCACGGTGCCTCATCCTGGCTCGATATCTGAGCTTCAATTACCCAATTGTGCATCGAAGGACAAGCACTTGGTCAGAAAGTGAGCACAGCTTCACTGAAGCCATCACTGTTTACATTGCAGTGACTTGTTTTTCAGCGTTGCATTTTATTTACTATCTCGCTCAAACTTGGCCTGTTAAAAAAAAAAATTTGCATGAGATTCCAAAATTTCATCAGAAAAAAAAATAAAAAAATGTGCACTGCTCACAGAACTTAGAGATGATCAGAGCAGTCTTTCAGTGCCTGGCATTTCCTGACTCCTACACCTTTGTTTTTCCTTTCTCATCATTACATTAACACTTTTGTGTTATGGAATATTTATGAGGCACACCACATGCTTAATGGATTTCCTCATTCATTTGCAGCTAGCCTGCATTAATACAAGACTCACAATATTCAATCTGAAATCCATCAAGGATTCCCAGGCTTAAATATCGCCACCACTTTTAATGAGAAAGGAAATCTGTAAATCCAACTTGCAACAGCAAAAATAAAGCCGTGTGGGAGCAGCACAAGCACAACTGCATCCTTCACTTTAAAAGCATCTGGAAGTAAACTTCTGTTCATTTAACTGGTTCTAAAGCCGTGAATTACAAAGTAACCTCTCTGCACTAAATCTTAGCTGTAGTTCCCCAAAATGGCACACGCTGTAGTGCATTCCTCTCCCTACTGCCTATCCTGCAACATGGGGATACAGGAGCAAGGTGAGAGGTCAGGTGGGTTAGAGCTGGCCTCGGGACCCTGGTGGTACCCAAACCACTCATATTTATGCACACTTGAGGGAGTAGGAGGTTACCTGAAGATCAGGCATCCACTATGGTATATATGTTTAGATGTCTTTTACTGGACAGCAGCTGCCTGGCCTTGTGCTGTTGCACCATTGGAGAGTTCTCTCACGTTTGTGTTTACAGAAGTAATTCTTCCCTAGCACCATTGCCCCATTATTATCTGCTACACACACACGTGCACAAAAATTAACTGTGAGTATTAACAGAGGAGACAAACCTTGCTATTAATGAGACCCCTGCAACCCCACATAAATCAATCCAACTGCATGAAGTAAAAGGCCAACATTTAGTGCTATTTAGCGGGGAGACATGCACTGAAAATAAATATGAAGGTGCAAAACCAAACTGATACTTCGACAATTTTAAAAAATATATAAAATCAGTAGGTTGTTCTTTCCTGGAAGCTTTCAAGGCCAGACTTTTGAATATACATCAACGCAAAGCCAGTAGGGTCAGCAGAACACCTCAAAATATTCTAGTGGAGGATCTGAGTCTGTGTATTCACCCTCTGTTCGTGCTGAGTGTCCCTGAGCTTGTGTCTGGAAAGGGACTGCAGCACCAGCCTCTGTGTGCACCACTTCTGCAGCTGCTTACAGAGAAGTCTCAGCACTGGTAACAGCAAATTTGAGCTCCTCGTATTCCTTCTGTTGTCAGGCTCTGTTTCAGCAAGGGACCTCAGGATATGCCTAACTTCCAGCTACAGCTCCTCACCTTTGAAGATAATGGGGCAATAACACATCTAAAGTTAGATGTCTCTTCCTCTCTTGGGAAAAACAGTCCTTAATACCACTGAGTTTAAAGATGATCTGGCAATATTTCCGTTCACCATCACACAAAAGGCAGAAGTTGCAGATTTAAGAGTGGAAGGCAATTTCCCCTTCTGTGCTCAGCAACAGAGAATAGTGCCGTAGGCTTTCCAACAGCCAATCCATTTGGTACTTCACTGACAAGGTTAAAACAGTCAAAATTTTATTGTGTCACCCTTGGAATAGAGGTTTTTTTTCCTCATATGTAACTGATTTCTACTGAGATGTTGGTTAAGGAGAAAGCATTTGATAATCTGATTTTGCAGCCAGTGACACAGTCACTGGGAGGCAAATTCAAGAAATTCAAACATAGGCTAAATTGTTATTTGCCAAGCATTTGATTTCCAAGGAAATGAACACATTCAGCAAATAAAGGGGAACCTGAGAGTGCAGGAGAAGAGCTCGAGGACAGCACATTGCTTCTGGGGTGTGTTCACGAGAGAAATGGTGATTAAGGAGATGTCACAGGCTGGAGACAATCTACCCTGAGACAGCTCCACTCTCCTCTCTAAATCCTGGGTGCACAAATGGTCAGCAGAGGGGTGCCATCCACTCCAAAACACATCCCAAGCAACTCTAGCTCTGTGCTTACCTGGATGCCTTCAGGTTGTCTCGGCAGAGACACCTTTTCACTGCTCTTTCATTGACAGGGAGCAGTACCCAGCACCTGACTGAATCTGGGAGTCTGAGATAAACTGCAGAGGAAACCTGATGTCTGAATCAGCACATGAAAAGAAGTAAGCAGAAATAAATAGATTAATCCGATCTACAGTGTTTCTGTTCAAAAAGAGGAAAAGCTGCTGCAAACTTAGACTGCAGGTGAAGGGAAAAGCCCTTAGGAAAGCAGAGGGGCTCAAGATCACCACCTGGAACGGGCCCTGCTGCTCCATAAAGAAAACATGCCAGGTTTTGAGGAAAAGCAGCTCCAGCAGAAGGTATTTTGGCAGGACAGGCTGTCCAGCAGCACACTGCGAGGAGTCCCCTGCCAGCACCACGCTGCCCTCATCCAGTGCTTGGCTCTGACCACGCTGCAGCATCTGCACAGCACAGATAATGCTCCCACAGATGCCTGCCCAGCACTTTGAACCTGAGGCTAATGGCTCCACAAACCAGCTCGCACACAGAGCCCTCCGCAGAGCCAGCCCCAGGGTGGCAGCACCATCCCCCTGAGGAGCAGGTACCTCCCACTGCACCTGGATGTGCTGCAGCCCATCCCAGTGCCCTGCCAAGGCTATCCCACAGGCACTGCTGCTGCTCCTGGGCAGGCTGGAAGCAGCCCAAGTTTGTGCTGGAAACATTCAGCTTCTGGAGAAAACAGCACTCCAAATCTCACAGCTTCCTGATCCCCTCTGGGGAAGCCCGGCTCACACGCCTGGGCACATCTTGCACATTCAGCCAAGCTTTTGTCTTGCATGACTTAATTTTTTCCAAAAACATCACATTTGGAGCAAGGTTAATTTTTTCCCCTCCTTCCCCTCCAAAGGGTAAATAATGGTGGCATTGGGAATGGGTGGGCTCAAAGGTGAAAGCATGATCACTTGGTGTGACCTTTGAAAAAAAATAGCAGCCTGGGTAGAATTTGAAAATCCTGGCCCCTTTGGGGCTGCTTGTAGTAATTAGGTCACATGGGGCAGTGCCCTGCCAGAATGCCACCCCATGTGTAAGTTGCCCCAGGAAAACAAGGTGCAGGTGGTGACAAGGGGAGGAAGGGGTGACAGAGGCCATTGGATGGGTGTGGACCCCACAAAGAGTGTTTAAGGTCCACCAGCAAGCACAGTGCAGGGGTTACCTCCTGCTGAATGTGTATCCTGTGTACCAGCATCTGGAGGTGGTAAGACATCCAAGGGAGAGAGCTCAGCCCTGTGCAGGGAATAAAAGAGGAAAAGCAAGCTTCAGAAAGGCTCTAGGTTGGCACAGGTCACAGGGCAAAATGAGACAGGGTTGGTGCTACCACCTCCCCAGGGGACTTGCAACACAAAGGTGCTCTGGGAGGGGGGAAAGCACATCAGGTGAGGGAATGCTCAGGAAATCCTGTGCAAGAGGAGACCCTGACCCACCCCGCATATCCAGGTTCACTGCTCTGGCTCACCGTGGGTCTATCAGGGGCAGCGTTGCTGTACCCCAGACATTGTCCATCCACACTGCTGTCAGCTGCACTGCAGCATCTCCAGCTCCTCGCACTGGGGAAGACGGGGAGCTGCCTCCCTGACTTCAAGATTGATGTTGCATGACTTAAGCACAAATTAAGTGTGGAGCAGGAAAACCGTATGCAGAACCAGCATTTGCAGCCCTGGCTTTGGGCTGGCCTTGGTTGAAATTCAGCAGATCGACAGCATCAGATTCTGTTGGTGTCTGAGACAGAAGCCCCCTGGCATTTTCAGATGACTTTGTGATAGTTATCTTCCCTTTCTACTATTTGCTTTACGCTTGGAAAAAAAAAGTTATCTCAGGAGTCCTTTGAACATTAAAATTTATGCCATGCATGCTACTTTCTTCAAATATTTTAAAATATTCGAAATGTAAGAACCTTGGCACAGTGCCCAGGATCCTGTCTTTTCGGATAAAAGTTTCAGATAACTGACACTTCCAATTACTGTTTCTCCCTGAAGAGGTCATCTCTGCTTCAGCTCCAGAGCAGAGCAGCGGAGGTACTGGAGGTCTCAGAATTTCACAAAAGGTTAAAAAATCTGCACGGGTGCTAATTAAAGCCAACGCACTCTGTGTCTGACCTAGTTCTGCCTTGCTTTCAGGAGGCTTTACCTGAGTATCTTTCAAACCGCTTAAAAATTAAAATAGTTAATAATGCATCAGAGCCAAACGTTACCCAGGGGCTGGCTATGTGGGGAAGCTCAGTTTTGTTCGTGGATGGCATCGTTTGTAGTTACTGGGGGTAGGGAGCACTACCAGCCTGCTTCCTTGCCTTTACTCTCACCCTGAACACCTTTAACGCCACTTACTGATGTCCCAAACCTTCTTTGGATGATTTCTGTAAATGTTCAATATCACGCTGGCCAAATCAGGAGGTAGAAGCTGGCTGAACTCTTCCTCTGGCCCCCGATGCACCCATCTGCACAGTCAGGTTCTCCTGCACGCTCAGCTTCCCTGTGTGTATTCCTGCAATATCTGTATCACCGTCTCCTCCCAAGGTTTAATTTCCTAGGATAAACAGCAGGGCACTGCTGAGCTGAGAAACGCCAGCTCAGAAATTTTCCTTTCTGCTTCTGCACCTTGCATTGACATCTGTTCAGGAAAGTTTCGCTTTACCATGTTTTTTACTCGGCTGCCACTTAGCGGCAATGCAAAGCCATAGCTCGGGCAAACCCGCAGCCTGCAAACCCATCTGGTGTTACGGGGACTTCCCAGGGCTGTGGCAGTTACTTGTTCAGTAATTCACTTTTCGCCCAACATCCTATCCGCAGGTTATGAGCAATGTTACAAAAGTCCATCTGGCTGGAAAACGCATTAGAAATATGTCTTGGGGTGATTCTATGACCATACTGTATTCCCCATCGCCTGCTTGATTTCTAGTGTACCTTTAAATTGCAAAGGGGAGAGAGAAGCCGAGAGAACTCTTCAAAGCGGTCAGCTTGACCTTGCAACTAGAGTGTTTTGCATTCTTTTCTCTTCCGATTCTGACAACATTTGGTTGGTTAGAGGACTTTTGCTCTCTAGTCTCTTCGGCTTTCAGCGGAGAAGGGCTTGTGATCTGCCTCAGGGGCTTCTGTTCCTTTTGGACTGTTTATGGCTTGCTTTTCATCCCAGACCAGCTCCCATCTCCGGCCCTGCTCGGCGGGACCCTCCAAGGGGGATCGTCGGACCCAGCCTGGCCCGGCCCAGCTCAGGACTGCAGGTTTTACCTACAGAAAGAACTCTAAAATCCATAGTCCTCTTTTAGGGGACGGGGGCCGGGGTTTCAATATTTCTTTTCTTTGCCCTGTGACAGGGGGGGACTCTGTTTGTTAAACAAATAGGTTTTTTTCACTTTCACTCGAGAAATTATTTTCCCGAACCCGTGGGGGAGGTGCTGCCAGGGCCTGCTTACCTGGCAGGCAGGAGAGAGAGAGAGAGAGAGAGACGTCCCTCTCGGGTTGTTTCCTCCTGGATTTGCGTCCAAACCAGCACAAAATATCACAGCCGTTACGAAGGCAGCATCCACCTCGCGGTTTCATTCGTAAAAGGTCGGCGGTGTCCAGCGCGACCTGCAGGGGACTGGCAGAGCCCGGGCCCGAGGCGCGCACAGGGCTGCAGCCCTCGCTAAGGCGGACACGGCACCGCCGGGGTCTGCTGCTGCGGTACCCCGTGAGGAGGGTCTGTCTTCTGCGGGGAATAAACAGGAGCTTCCTGCTGAAAAACTAAACCTGTGCAAACCAAAGGGAGCTGTTTCATAACCCCCAGCGCCGTTTCTCGTGGGGATTCCCAGCAAGAGGTGAGGACATGTCCAAGCTCCCCCTTGCCTACAGGGTTGTAGCTGCTCCTCTGAAGGAAAACAGCTATATTTTCAAGTTTCTGCTGAAATGTCAACATTTCCTATGGAAACAGTGAAAATAAATCCTGGCATTGTGACTTTACACGGGGCAATAACAGCAACAGGTAATTATGACCCCAGGGCAGAATCTTAAAAAGCCAAGTGAGACTTTCAAGAGAAGGAACGTGCATGTTTTCTGCAGAGGCTCTGTGCTCTATGCCTGGCATCCCTAAGACACACCAACTTTCATTTCCATAAGTTTCATTTCTCTTTCCATAATTGCACTGGAGATATCAAAAAGAACTATTTTTTTTTGTATTCTCCATGGAGGTGAAAGAGAAGGAGCTGAAATTACAGCGTATTGGAGCCTTCACATTGCAAATGCTTGAAGTTTCTCTTTTTTTCTTTTCTTTTATAACCTGCATTGATTACTGTCAAGACAAATTTCTTGCTGTGAAATAGAGGTAAGTCCTTGTAACCAGACCCTGAACTCAAAGTGACAGTCACGTTTTTTAATTAAAAAAAAAGAAAGAAAAAAGCCAAGTTCAAAAAAAAAAAAGATAATATTCAAACCTCACCTAAGCCCTCAATTTCACCTCTCACTCTAATCACAATTGCTGCAGAGGTACATCTTGCAAAGTCACCTAAAGGACTCTCCTGCACCTGGAAGCATCTCCTGCGCAGTAACCCAGCACACACCACAGCCCTGGCAGCAGCATTCCAGCAGGATAGGGTGGCAATTGCTCCTGCCTTTCTCTCTCACATCAAGCAGGTAAAGGACACCTCTGCTCCATTTCCTTGCACTACTTGAACTCATTTGCATCCCTTGTCACACCAGGACCAGGCTGCAGCCCTGCTTTGCCCTGCATAGCTTAGAATGTCATCCTGGGGAGTGGAGGAGAAGCCTCCTCTGCCCATGCACAGAGGTGCTCTGGACCTTTAGGTCTTGCTCTCTGCATGTGTGGGGGCCCCTTATCTTGCCCACAGGACCACGGCAGCACCCCGTAGCCAAGTCAGAAATAGGTTGGAAGAAGATATTTATTGTGCCATGGATTTCTTTGTTAGGAATTTTAGTGGTTCTTCAGATTAGTTCAGCTGTTGAGAGCAGCTGGCATCCCATTTGAACAGCTCTACCTGCACTGGCACTAAGAGGAAATATTTATTTTTCATACCTCTGCATTTTAAGCCGTGCTGTGGGAATCCAGCTTTTCAAAGCCTGAGCCTGCCTAGGCATTTAGATACGTTTTCATCCGCTTTATCAATTGTCTCCTTGAGGAAACATTTTGCCAAAGTTGTGGATGATTAAAGGCTCGGGAGTACATGGCAAGAGACAGCCAGGAGTGCAGTGCCATGGGAGCATCCCGGGCAAATACGATGGGACCCTGAGCAGGCTGCCTTCAGGCTGTTGCCATTTCTGTCTGAGGGGAAATGGCACTGAAGGTGCAGGGAGATGCTCACTGTCAACCCATGGGAGCAGCTGTCCTGCTGCTGCCATGGTCAGCTCCCTTTGGCCCTCCTCAGGAGGCAGCATTTCGCTCAGTGCGCCTTGAAAAGCCCCATTCCATCTGGCACTCGCTGGTGGTCAGCTCCCAACCATCCAACTCACCAGCCTGCCTGCAGCCCAGGGAACTGGAGCAAAAGCTGCCTCTGGAGGCCGTTTCCTCTCTGCCCTGTGATACAGCACAGATCAACATCTAGCAGGACAATGTGCTGATAAACAATGCACAAAAAAACCCCTACCCCTTCACAGCTTCCATGACTTTGCTGGACTAATTTCCAACATACTTTACTCACTTTGAACCATGAGAAAAATCAGATGGGGTGTCTTGCCTGGTGCAGCTGGACACAGCTTCACAGCCAGCTATACCTAAGAGGAAGCAGGGAAACGAAGAGTTTTGCTAACAATTACATGTCGTTTACTTGACCTAGGAAGAGCCATTTGACAGGCGGCTGCAGGAACAGGTAACACTTCGTTTGCTCCTTAGCAGGGAAGAGAGTAATAACATGGAATCAAGAAATATAAACACAGAGTAAAACCAAATCACCTAAGTGGGGCTAAACGTCAGAAAATTGTCTGATGGGACTTGCTACGTTTAAGACAGAGCTGGTTATTGGGGAGGAGGGTGCTCTTGATCTAAAGATACTTTGCCTTCTTTGGGAAGATACTTCAAAACACCCCCTGGCCCTGGGCACTGAGGGGCAGAATCACCAGGACACCCTGGGAATGCACTTGCAATGCCCATTTCATGCTCTCAGTGCATGTTCAAAGTTCAAGGCACTTTGTAGGTGGGAGAGATTCCCCTGGCCAGCATCTCAGAGCAACAGGCTCGGCAGGACAGCACTTTTTCCTTTGAGATAATATATTAGGGAAAATGGGATAACTGCATTTTTGTCAAAAGAGCAGCGTTAAAATTCTGCCGTGCTAGCCTTGCCTTGCCCAGGGCAAGGAATTTTTTTGACAGGTGAATAAAATATCATTAGTTTCTCCACTGTCATCAATCATCAAAGTGAAGGCTGGGCGAGTAACCTCTCCAGACAGTCCTGGGGACTGCATTAGCCCCTGGTTTCTAAAGAAGCAGAGAGGGGCCAAGAGAGGAGGCTCCCTTTATATCTAAATGCATGGGAGGCAGGCAGCTAAAACCTCTCCCCAACTTTGACTTTTTTCCCTAAGTGTTAGAAGCTGACAACAGCATAGAAATGGAGATTTCACGTTGTCACTCCAGCCTTGCCCAGCTATTTGTGGCCAGGTAGCCCAGGCTGGGCTAGATATTGTATCGAGGCATTGCTGAGAGCACAGCATAAGTTAAGGAGAGAGAATGACAAATCTGACGCTTTTGTCTAAAGGTCACACACTTGAAGCTTCTTTCACATTTGTGTGAGTTAATTTACTTTAAAAAAAAAAAGAAAAATCTTCACAACAAAGAAAAATGAACAGAAATCTGTCCCTGAGACTGCCATGGCCGTGAACTTCCAAAGCTATTGTGATTTCAATAGAAGAATAGGAGACACTGCCATCGAAAATGCCATTGATATTGTAACAGATCATTGCCTAAATAGACCATAACAGCCCCCATTTCAATGGTTACTGAGAAACGCATTAACCCCTTCCCGTCTGAGCGCCTGCACAATCTCTGCGTGACACATCAAAGGAGACACACCAGATAGCATGAATTTCACACCCTTTTTCTGCCCCTGTCAGCTCCTCTGAGCTTCCCTGTCCCTTTCCTTTTCCACACCGTATCAGAGCGAGCCGCGAGGGCAAATCCTTTTAAGCGCAGGCAGAAAACCTGGGGTTAGTGCATTGTCTCATCCCCCCAGCCCCACTCCTCAAACCACCCAGGAGAAGGCAAAGCCTTCCCCAAAGGCCTGGGGCTCGGGGGCAGTTGAAGTGCCAACAATTTTTTATATATATATATATATGTGTGTATATATAGATCTATATATATCTTTGTCTTTTAATTCCCAGTGGACCAAGCCCCAAACCCTTCCAACTCTGAGAGGGCTTTCAAGGAAAAATTAAATCCAAAACCCAAACAAAACCAAAAACTAGCCAAACAACATCCCCCCTCCAAAAAAACCCAAACCCAAACCAAGCAAAAACAACAACCAAAAACCCAATAGTACATTTTTTTGAACTGCAGTTCTTCTCTTCCAGACCCAGGCAGGCTATTGCAGTAGATGCTTATTAAGCTCCTGTTTGAGGTTACTCATTTACCTTGTTCTTAAGCTCTTTGCCAAGTCCTACCACTGGGACCTCCTAAAATATTAAGCTAAACATCTTTCAAAACGCGTCGTGCCTCACTGTCAGCTTGACTTACAGATCCTGGGGAGACAAAGAATAAAAGCAGGTTTCTTTTGAATAAAAGGACTATTTCCATAAAGCTCCACATTAATTAAATTCAGTCATTTAATTCTTTACTAATTGAATGTGGGGCCACGTTTGCCATTGCTTAGCACAGGTCATATGCCAGGCTAACCAGCACTGGCTTGCAGAGCATCCTCCTGCCTTTCCTGTGCCACGCTGCTCTGGGTTTGTGACATTCTCTCATGACTTCTCAGCCATGTACATATAGGTGTTACATACACATGTATTAATAAATATAAATATAAAACACAAAACTCCCTAAATTTCTTCTTATTCAGTCATTCATCTTGAGTTTCTCCAGGCTGATTTTTTTCTGTTAAACACTACCCTGTTATGCTCCAGCTTTTTATTGTTGCATTGACTTTAAAAGTTCTTTGCTACAGTCCTGCAGCCTCTTCTACAGAGGAACATAGTTCAGAAACACAAGTGCTCCAGATTTCCATGGGGCATGGATATCTGGCACCAAGCCGAGATCCGTTTCCCTGCTGGAAGCCCACAGCCATGGCTTCAAGTCTCTGCTCAGCAATTTGCCACCCAAAAGCACCATGGGGCCACTGCCTGCTCAGATACAGGGACCTTTCCTGGAGCTTCCAGCTGCTACCAGACAGCTTGGAATTGATAATTGCAAAAGGCAACTACACTCTTTGGTAAGTTCTGCAGGCAATGGAGGTCCTGGGGAGGACCCTGACTGAGGATTCATTAATCCTAATGCAAGGACCAAGGGTTCTTGAATCCTGCACAACTCCCTCAGGGTCTCTTGGGGAGCTCCTCAGCCCAGGACGTGGAGCCTCTGGCAAGACCCTGAGCACATTCCCCAAAGGGTCTGCAATGGGATCAAAGCTCTTTGCAGCCAGAGGCAGCTGGACTAGTGGCTGCTTAGGGAGGTGCCACGGGGCGGCCAGGATGCTCTCAGTGCCCGATAAGGCAAATGCAGGGCAGGGGCAAGGAAGGGTGCTCTTGCTCTGGCATGGGTCAGTGCAGCCCCCACGCTGCAGCCACTTCACTGCTAAGGTCTGAAAGGTCAAGAAGACACCAGCTAGGACATTATTTTTCTCTTGCTTCTGGGGAGAGTTGGCTATATTTTCATTTCAATCCCATTATTCATGAGCCTTAATTACTTTTACTTTTTCATAAGATTCAAAGGCAAAGAGCCATATTGCAAACAAAAAGGCAACAGATTCAGAGATTTGCCACAAAATGACTTCTATAACCCCCTGTCCTGTTTCATGGAGGCCTTGGGAGAACCCAGCACAATGAGAAGTAAAGCTACACTTTGCAGGGCTTCAGTGGCAATTTCCTCCCCATATGTTTCTCAAGACACTCTGTTAATTTAGTTTGTCTATAATGAATTCTGTCATTATTCCAAACATCCATTCTCATGACCTAGTCTTATAGCATATCACCACCAAGTATCTTTTTTTGGCTATACAATCTCCCTGGGGAACTGAAAATTGTCTCCGTCTGCAGCACAACTATGCTGGGGAGCAGCCTGGAAAACAGATCCGAGATTATTCCTTTCTGTGTCAGTCATTTAAGCCTCTTTGTGTTAAAGTTGACATTTGTCTCGATGCTGTCTCAATAGGCCCTGCTGGCTGGGTTTCATTCAGTGCTCTGAGCCGGGGGGAGAACTTGCCTCTTGTTTTACTTTCAGGCCATTATTGTGCCAAAGCGTGAAGGGAGGGAGCTGAATAACCACAAACAGGTGAGGCAGGGAGAGGCTTTCTGTCTCTGCTCTCAGCTTGCAAGAGCTGAGCTCTTTGGATGCCTTTCAAAGCCTGGAGAAGCCAAAAGCAATAATCCCCACCATGGGAGCAGGCAGGAAGGAAGGGTATCTGGTGTTGGCCAGAGATGTCCCAGCGCAGGGGAAGCGCATTCCCGCGCGGTGACATCGCCGTGAGCCAGAGCAGCCTGTGCAGGGCCAGAAACGCAGAATTTGAACAATCTCCAAGCTCCACACCCACCCTGATGCAGCAGAGTGGGGCAGCAAGGAAGGCTTTTTAAAGTCTGTGCATGTGAAACGGCTGCTAAGAGTAAGGGGTCTTTTCCTTAGCCACTGCTGCCTCTGCCTGCCCCTGTTAGCAATCTGTAGGTGCCAGATGTAGGGGTTTTGGCAAACCACAGCCACTTTATCTCCCTTCTACCCCCTACCCCCTTGCTTTCATTTAGTCAGCCTTGCAAAAAGAGCTGTTATTTTTGCCTGACCTTCACATGGCTGCAGGCTGGCTGGCAGTAGGTGGGTGCCAATGGGAAGCACAGGGAGAATCCTCCATGCAGGGATCGGATGTGGAGCTTTTGCCACTCGTGATCTTCCCTTCACCATGCAGTGCTTCCATACTCATGTTTTCAGCACCAAGCCAGAAGGTGGCATTTTCCTGAGGCATCCCAAAAGTGCCCTTCCCAAACCATAACCTCTCAGAAGTCCCAAGGAGCAGGCAAAGCACATGCATGCTCTTGGGGGCAAACAGGATCCACTGTTATCCTCCCTGCTATTCCATCCACTTTGGACAAACAGTGACAGCTCCAGGAGGAAGGTTTGGTTCATTCAGTCCCCCTGCCCAGGAAGGCTCTCCAAGACATGGCAAAGCACGCAGCAAAGCATCCCCCCTTTGGAGAAGAACAATCAGGCACCTGTAGGAACACTCCAGCAATAGCTGCATCCCTGCCCCAGACAGTTCCCTGGCTCCATCCCAGCCCACGCGCACTCACTTCAGGCTCCACATCCTGGGGAAATGTAAGATGTTACGCCAGCACGGCCCTGTAAAGAGAGAAGGGAAACAAGGGCGCGTTGTTTGGTAGCACCAGGCTTTAGCTCCCGCAATTGTGCGAGTTAATCAGAGGCATTACATGCGTGTCCTTGTGCGACTTCAGATGTCTCACCCCAAAGGCTCCCGTAACAAGGGATTAGGAGAGAGGCTGGGGAAGTCAAAAACTCTTCACTGGAAATTTGTTTCAAGATGTTTACAGCTTGCTTCTGAAAAGAGGTTGCTTTGTCTGTGCTTTACCTCGTGAGCCCAAGGACTGTGGGTGCTCGGGACATGCCACTGCCCTGCTCTCACCAAACAGCCCTGCAAAGATAAAAGCAACCGGCAGAAATGTGGCACCCCAGGCTGAAGCCATGCCAGATTGAGGACAAAGCATCTGTACACGTCATGTTTCCTCATGGTAAAAGTCCTGCTTTTATCCAGACGCTTGCACAGGCTCCTGCAGCAGCAGCACCACTCAGAACACCTTGTGTGACAGAAACAAGCCCATTCCCCTTGAAATATCCAGGGGCCATGGTCCTGATGAGGGGCATTGGAGGCCCTCTCCCTGTCTAGGCTCGAAGGCATACACTCGCCCATGCCCAGCCCAAAATCCAAGTATTGCATGACGCAGAACGAATATCCAGGGTTTCAGTGAAAAGGTAAATAACATTTTCAAAAAATGGAAGAAAATATCCACAAAATATCACATCATGGTGATCCAACTTTCCTGTAGGAACTATATGGGCAGATAACCCAAGCAGCCCAGCACCTGTGCTGACCCATGCTGGCCCAGAGTCTTCACTCAGCATCGCTCACAGTTGCAGATCCCAAGCCCTTGAGGATCCTCATTCAGATCTTTCTCAGCACCTCTTGCCTTGTCTCTTAAGAGGCCTCTGGGACAGAGCACTCCTGGCACCCCAAGCACTGGCACTCTCTGCCTGGCTGCGCCGTGCTTCCATCCCATGAGAGGGCACAGCAGAATGCCAGCACTCCCAGCCAAGACCACCTTGTCACAAACGTCCGTGGTAGAAACAGCAATTTCTCTTCTCAGGACTCATTTTGGAGCAATGCATGAAGGAAAAGGTTTCCCGGCCAACATTAGCTGGCAGAGCTGGTTCGTAATCAGGCAGGACAGATGGGAACACACAATGCCTTGAACCCAATCAAGAAAACATCCCAGGAATGCCTGTTAATTCGAACCTTTGGAGGGGTAAAACGGTCATTCAAATCAGAGCAGGATGATTGATTCCAACCTAAGAGAAAAGCACAAATCAAACTGATTCCTATCCAGGGGAAAAACACCAGTTTGATCTGAGGTAAGGCTTGACAGCAAACGAATTCAAATTTTTTGGCTTCCAAGATAAAATAATACAATGGAGATTTGAATGCATAGGCACGGAGGAAAGCTGTGTTAGCAAGTCCCATTTAGGTATTTTGCAAAACTAACAGAGGGGTTACACTGAAAATACCATGGGCTTTGCTTTCTTCCTAGAAAGCATCCTTTGCTTCCCAGCTTTCCCAGTCAACCACATTTATCCCTCAGTGTGTCACTGTGGCAGTAAATAAGCACCATCTCTATGGAAGATCTTGGGCAGCAGCCTCAGTTTGGGCTCAAATCCTCCTCTTCTTAAAATTTCCCTCCAATACAAGAATTATAATCTCATGTGTCAGTATGAATTTTGGTTTATAAAACAGGCATGCAACACATCTAGAAGAAAAATTGCACCTGTCAAATGCCCTGCCCCATGAAATAAACCTGTGCAATTTCACTTTTCACCTAGTAAATACCCAAGCACTCTCCAGAGCAGTCTATTCCAGTATTCAAATCTGTTTCCATTAATATTAGAAGCTAGGAGGGTTTGGGAGAAAAGGAAGGAATTGATTAAAAGCAGATGGTATTCATTATCTTGCTAATCACAATCCTACAAGGATTTTTACAAAGAAAAAAGAGAAAGAAAAAGCAACATCAAGAAAAGGTCAGGCTAGTACTTTTCAAATAAAACTTTAGAAAAATAACACTTCCAAGGATTTACTCTCCTCTCATGAGAAAATCAGCTTGCTTCATATCACAGCTCAGCCACGCTGGGAAAATGTCTTTGTGATACAGTCATCATTCTCACATTTTGTGCTGGGACTGCAAACTTTTGCTGAACGTCTGAGAAAAAAACCTGTTGAAAGGACCATTACCATGTGCACTGTCCCACAACCTCTGGTGGCACTGCTGTACTTCCCAGCCTGCTCTTTCTTTTCCCCAAAGGGAAGTCACAAATAAGCAAACAAAGCAAGCAAAACTAAATAGAACTAAAACGAATAGGCAGTTTATTAGCCAGAACCAGCGTAGTGGGAAAACCCAAGGATGGATTCTGTTTGAGCTGACTGGCTGGAGTTCACTCAGAACAATTTTCCTAGGAGGATTTTTGCTCGTGGCATCTGATCCCGCTCCAATTAAAGTCAGTGGAGATGTAGTTATTAACAATCCACAGCACCCCAAGAGGGTGAGACGCCTGCATCAAAGGCCTTGGCTCTTTTTCCCTTTGTAAAGTCACAAAATTCGAATGGGTCATAGTCAGCCTTGCTTTGGGGCAGCAGAGCAGGATTCCAGCCAGCAAGAGGAGGTGGTATTTCCAATATCCGAATATCCAAAATCCCAGTAGTATTTCCAACTGCAGGAGCATAACTGTTAGCTTGTTCACCACCACTCTCTCCTCTGGCTTTTCAAAACCCATCAATCCATCAAAAAAAACTACCCAGAAAGTGTCTTAAACCAGCCCTGGAATGCTCCTGCTCACCTCTGGGTATCCAGGGCAGAGGACGGTGGTCTCCATAAGGTAGTGGCATCCTGGGGCAGGTTCAGCAAAAACAGGAAAAATCCAGTTATGATATGCTCAGCCTCCTGGAATGAGAGGCACTAGGAAACCACCAGCAGTTGTCACTGACAATAGACTTTATTCTTTTCCTATAATACTCTTTTTAAAATAGGAAGTGGTTTTACAACACACAGCCAAAATATTCCACAAGTAGACGTGGTGCTACATAAGCCAAAAAAGCTATGCACTGGTGAGATTTTGTGGTCTTCAGGCTGAGATTCCTAAGCAGCTATTTATATGATAATTTATTTTTTAAACCACAATGACTCAAGGCTGCCCTGAATGGCAGCAGATTCATTGTTAACAGTCTTTCTGTGCCATCTCACAAGGTCCTAAATAGCTCAGGGACAACTGAATCCCAAATATGCCTCAACACCCCCCTGCTCCCTGTCTGGGAATGTAAAGCACATCCATGATGATAGTTAGACTTGACCTAAGGTTTTCCTCCAGCTATCTCCAGCTTCTCCTGCTGTCATTTATTTATCCTCAAGTCAGTCCCTTTGTGAGGCAGGGGTCTTGCCTGCAACACATCCCATTTTCAAGACAAGGTGAAAATGTGTGAAATGGAAAGAGAGAAAGATAGATGTAGGTCAGTTTGCAGGCACACGTACAAGAAAAACAAGGAGACCTGTGAACAGTTAAACTTCGTAAACCCAGTTTTCTGCAGCTTTCACCTGTGGGTTTTCTGAGGGCAACTGTAGACTCATGCTACAACCTGCTCCACCAAAGGTCCAGCTTGAGCCCTTCTCCACCATTCTGCTGCTTAAATTTATGAAATTTAGAAAAGCTTGATCTCTTTGAGATAACAACCCACATGTCAAACAGGGCTGGAATCAAGCAATTGGATTAAAAGTTTTCCTTTTTTTAATCTAAGCACAGTTTTCTTATGAAAACTCCAAGTCCCTTCCTTAGACACGTGAGGAAGCATCACGCAGTATCTTCATGGAGTTATGGCTGGTCTCTGGATCCTGAGTGCATGCAGAGCTGCTGTACCCACCACAGGCAGAGTGCAGCAGTCTGTCCTTGCTGCAGTGAAGAGCACCAGCAGCTGGGCACCATGTAGGTGTTTGGCTGTCATCGGGAAGCGGGTGCTTTGGGAGGCAGGAGGCACCCGCACCTTTCCAGACCTGTGACACACTGCTCACATCAAGGCCCGGTGGTATTTAATGTTAAGAAAATGCAGCATTGCATTTAATGTCCATTTTTTCAGGCCTAAGCTCTGAGCACCCCCACTGGAAATAAACCCAGAGCACAGCTGGGGCAGCATGAGAACTGCTGAGAAGAAATTACACGACTACAGCATCTCCTCAAGGAGCTTGGCAATACTCAGAGATGTCTTTTCCAACACCCCCATGTTCAAAGAATCTGGTCCCCAGGCCAGAAGGTTAAACCCAACTGTGCCTGCACCAGGGCATTGCAGGTGAGAGCTCAGCATTCCCCCAAGCTTCACTTTGCCTGTTATCTCGCCTGCAAGCCCAAGTCTCTGCGGTATTTGCGAGAGGGGAGCTGGAAAGTGTGTATTTCTGGTTAGCAGTTACTAAATAAAAGTATCTCAGATGGAAGAAAGAAGCACTGTACAAATGCTGACACTCTGAAAGATAAACAGCAGCCTGGAGTCCTCGGGGGCTCTAAGTTATCTGGTTAAATAAACGGCCCCACCCCACGTGCCGAGAACAAAGCGGGGTACGCGGTCCCCGGGGCGCTGCGCGGTGACCGCCCGGCGCTGAGCTCAGCCTGACACCCCGCCAAGAGAGACCACCACACCCAGGAGAAGCAAAACCCTTCAGGAAACATGATTCTCCTTCACTTCAATTTTTGTTTGAATAATTTGATTTTGTTTCCATTTAACTTCCCTGCCCTGCAAGCAACACTGCGGGGTCAATTTTCTGTTTGCCCAAGGCCACTGGCCAAAAGCTCCTCCTTCTCTCTCACTCCTTCCTCTATATCTACAGATTTATTTAAAGAAGTGGGGGAAAAACCCCATAGCACATGGTATCTTTCATTTTAACTTCACAGTCAGCATCATACACAGCTATTTTGGAAAAGCACAAGGAAATACCCTGCTCCTCATACTGTTGCCACTGGACCCCACTTCCACCTTGCCCCAGCTGAACACCATGAGCTGTCAGAGTCACGCAATGTCCCATAATCCTTCAGTGGAGCCAAAAAGGAACCTGGGTAGAAGCGGAGGAATGGCAAAAGATCACAGCTGTGGTCCCAGTCTGGCTGAGCTTTCGGGCCAGGGACCAGTGCCCAAACTCAGCAAGCTCCTTGATGGCCCCAGCTGCAAACCTTCCAATGCATTTGTCTTTCTCCCTCACCCAATACTTTTGGCTGGATTTGGACTATAATATTTTGGGTTAGAACTAAATATGGCAAAATTTCAGCCCCAAAGGCCAGCTTCTCAAAGCAAAGCACACATGCCAGGTGGTCAGACAGGGAGAAGGGACATTTATGCATCACCCACAGCGAGGACATCAAAATCTAGCCAAAGGGGGCTTCCTTGGCTGCAAAGACACCACCAGCCAAAATAAGTACTCAATGTATTCCTTGCAACATTTCTTAATTTTTTCTTCCATCTTTTTTACACATGGTGATTTTGGGGCATGGGGAAGGTTTGCTGGTCAAGGTCCTTGGGAATCCACCCTCATTACTCCTGCACATGTGGCACAACACAGGCACGTTATCTGCACCCAGGAGAGCATCTCTGAGCCTGGAGTGCACAGAGCTCAGGAGCAGCCATGGGAACTTCCAGCAGCTCCCTGGGCCTTGGGAGAGTGGCTTCACAGGAAAAGCTCCAGCTGAGCACACAAGATTTTCCTCAAGACAAAATGCCTTTCTTCTTTTTTTTTTTCCTTCTCTCCTCACTGGGTTGATGGGAAACTGTTTGCAAAACTAGAAATATCCCCTATGGAAAAGTCCGCAAGAGCTCAAAATGAGTGGAACAGCTGCATTCTTTAAAAGTCACCAGAGTGGAATTTGATGGAAGGTAAGATCTACACCATAGTGTTTTCTAATGCCTTTAAGAATTCGGTGGCAGAGATCTAATTTTCTGTTAAGTTCCACAAGGAGGTTATGAACAAAATCCATCGAGATAAAATTCTGTTCAGAACCATATGCTTACATTTTTGGGTTTTTTTTCTTTCTTCATAGATAATCAAACCTTCACCTAGATTCTAAACTGCAGAGGTTTAGCTGTAATTCTAAGATAGAGCTCACACACTGAAAGACAGATCATGTCTCGACTACATTCTGAAACATTCTTTTAGGTATTAATTCTGTTATGAAAGCACTAACATCAACCCCAAACTTCAGATGGAGCTGGCTCTCACTTACAACAGAGTTAATCACACTGATACATGTGAAAAAAACACAAAAAATAAATACCTTCTCCAGGTACATGGCATCAGGAACCTCCGACTGCCAGACTGGACTTTCAGGTTTGCTCATCACTGGGACAATGTAGGAGTTACCACTTCATTATTGGAGATTGCTTTTAGAAATTAATCATTTGTGATCAGACCTCTTTTCTCTTTAAATTTAATGCCAGAAGGGCACAGATCTGCTCTAGATGCTCTATTCAGAAACACTGCCTATAAGAGTGGGATCGATGGAGGGGGACATTGTTTAGTAGCAAATGGACACTACTCCTCAATACAAAATCATCTCCATAGCAAAGCAGTGAAGTTTTTTCATCTTCTGAGAATGATGCAGTTTTATACCCTTTCAGAACAGCAGAAATGTAATGGATCACTAAAAATCAATATAAATAAGCCTGTGCTACTATTCTTGAATAGTGGGAATTGCCTGAGTTAAACAGGAAGCTTAGGGTCAGACCTTTGGGAAGAGTTTCTAACCTGCTTTTCCAAATGAAGTCACATGTGGTCCTGCCAGCTCCAAGGCGAGTCTTGTCAAGTGATCTTCTCAAGCCACTGACGATGAGCAACGTGCAATGAGAGTCCAGCCTGGCAGAGCGAGGGCCAGCTGAACACTCAGGCACTTCCAACTGTAAATATGAGTATCTCCCTCATTATTTACCTGGCAGATGAGCACTACTCGGAGTGTCTGTAGTAATCAGAATGTTTGGACGCTGGCATTCTAAGTCATGCACGCGCATAACCAGCTTCTTTAATAAAGCTGAAGGATGACACGCTCTCCTACCCTCCTTCTGCAATCACTTATGCTTAGAGTAGTCTCTAGGATTGTGTCCATACACATTCTTCCTAATTCATCCCATTAAGAAGGACATTACAGATGCTGCTGGTTTGTTTTCATTGCGTTAAAGATACAGGCTGTGCTGCTGGAGGTCTGGGTTTTGCACAGGGAACATAATTGGTTTGAGATCACATAAATCTAATGAGATTTCTTTCCTATGTGAGCAGTAAAAACACACATTTCCTGTCCACCTCACAGTTGCTGGTACAGATGTTCAGTTCTCTCAATATGTCCCATCACACAGGTCTGCAGGAATACCAAAAAGTGAGTTGTATTTCAGATTAGTCAAAAAGGTTGATGACAGTAAATTTATACACATTATGATGGCAGAATTTTTGGCTCCTAGAACGTTTGCCTAAAAGAGAAAAAAACTTAAATTCAGCTCAGTTTTATAATATGAACCACCAAGTTTTTGCTCAGCATCCCAAGCACGAGACCTGGCACACAAGGGTGGCTCATGTTGACAGGAGAATGGCCATAATCTATCAGAAATATCAACACATGGCAGTGGTGGGGCCATTGGTGCAGGACAGTAAATCAGGGGGTTAATGGGAGTAGAGAGTCCTGCAGCAGCACTTCCAGCTCGCAGCTATCTTAGTTCACTATGTTTTATGTCTGTACCTCTGAGGGGGTAAAAGATAGAGAAGAGACTTGCCAAAGATCCTACAAATTATCTCATAAAAAGCAAGGCATGAAACCAAGAATCGCTGACTGACACTCCTGTGAAGGTCCAAACAACACACTTGGGCCAAGTCCTCCTTCCGGGAGGCTCAGCTGAGCACAAATGCTTCGTTTTCTAAGAGCAGCTCTACTCCAAGCCTTGCATCTCCCAGGCAGGAAAGGCAGCCAGGTCCCTCTCCATGGAAACTTGAATGCCCAAAGTGGTGTGAGCAGCTCTCCCCACAAACAAACTCTTAGCTACATGCAGAGAGAAGTATTCTGAAAGGGAAGTGTTGCATCATGAAGTCTCCCACATCCCCAGTTTTTAGAGCGTTCCAGTAGGAACTGGGGGGAGATTGACCCTGAACATTTTTCATGAGCCTTTCTGCAGTGCCAACACTGATCACGTACCAGAGTGGCATGGAAAGTCACATGGATACTTTGAGATGTGAACACAACACAAATAATGCTTTTGCTGATCATTAGATCTGTTGGCAGCCACACGCCAGTGCCCTGAAGGACACCCCAGGCAACCAAGGGGAACTCTAAATGAAAAACAAGCTGTCAGCTCGCCTGAGGACACAAGATGGAGACGGCAGACGTTTCTAGGGGAGCGTGTTCCTCACTGGCTGCCATCTGGGAAAGCAGGAACTCTGTTTTACTTGAATGCTACTCAGGATTTAGTTTTCAAGAGAAACTGCAAGGCAGGATAACAAACAATGACACACTTGTCCCAGTGAAGCCTTGGGGCTGATGCTGGCAGGGCAGGAGGTGCTCAGAGTCTTGGAGCACAAGAGGGGCACCAAGCAACCCTGGCTGCTTGTTCCCGCACTGTTCAGCATTCCAGAGCTGCACAGTGGGGCAGATGCCCTGGACAACCTGCCCTGGCATGGGTTTCCTGCTTTCAGGGATATGACTGTGCTGCAGATCCAACACAGGCACTCCTTGATTTTATTGACTTGGTTTGCTCTCTGCAAGTGGATGCAGGGATATAAAAAACCCAGCAACATACCTTTGGCCTTTAAAAAGCAGCTCAGAGTTCATGAAGCAAGTAACAGTTTAGGAAGACTCTCCGGATTACAATTCCTCTATTTTTGGCATGCTTTCATATTTTTCGGGCATTCAGTGCCAGCTGCTGTAGGCAAGGAACCAGGTCACAACCCCTCAGGTGCACCCTCTTCCCACAGCTTTCTGTTCAGCCTCAGTGTTACTGATCCCAGCCCAGCATGCACAACCAGGGGAGAAACTGGGACAGGGAGGACATGGGCAAGGCTCTCACTGGAGACAGCAAAAGGGAATAAAACAACGTGAATGGGGAATCAAGAGGCACTGCCAAACCCCTGATGTCTCCGGTATTAGGTTTCTCCTTCATATCCCGCTGACCTGGCCTTTCTCATACTCGTCCCCCTCACGTGGAGGGGCTGTTGGCAGCAGCAAAGCCCATTTCTTGCTGTGTGCTCAGCCAGTGCCCAAAAGCAGAGCCCCAGGCTGGACCCCGGCTGCTCAGGACGAGCACAAGGTGGGCTGCAGCCACCCCTGCGGGGGCAGCAGCTCTGCGATGCCCAGGCACCTGCACCCTGCGCTGCCCATGCCAGACACGGCAGCTGTATCGTGCTCTCCCTAACCCAGAGAACTTCAAAAGTAAAAGATGACAAACGATCACCAACAGCACTGCGGATAGTGCCGGCCGGAGCCCACCGGGAGCCCACGGTCCCTGTAGCCAAGTTGGCAATGCCATCTAGTGCATGCAGGCAGAAACAGCACGGAGCCACAGGTGGGCAGGTGTGCACGGCCCCAGATGTGCAGCCCAGATGTGCCCTCAGCCAGGGCGATGGCACCAGGGCACCCCAGCCCCGGACACTGCCTGCCCCGCGTTCTTCCCACCCAGGAAGAGCTTGGCCTTATCCAGATATCCCACTTGCCTGGAGAGGGAGGGGAAATCCTCCCCTTTCCCCAAAGGCTTTCAGCTGAATTTTTCCAGCTACATCAGCCTGTGGTCATTACTGCCAATACAGCTTCACATTTTGGCTCTCTGGCGTCACTCAAATGTAAAACATCTCCCACACAAACATTTTTTTTGAGCAAGGCAAACACTCAGTAACTAGAACCATTTCTCTTAAACATGAACAAAGGGTGAGGCTTCTTCAGACAAAGGAGCTGAAGGTTTCCTTTTAATGAGAACATTCTCTGACGCAGACTGAAATCTGTGGCATTCTGGTTTTTTGGGTTTTTTTCCCTGAGTGCCTACTTTTTAAAAAATTATATCTGGGCTGATCATAATTTTCTTCTTCTGCAACTTTTCTGTAATTTCACCAATGATTTAAAACATTTTGTTTAAAGGGGAATAATTTGGCTTTTAAAAATAGCTTTAACCAAAAAAAGATACATCTTTCACTAAGAATGTGTGACCTCTACAAGCAAAATATTTCAACAGCTATTGAAAACAGATATTTTGTTAAGAAAATGACGAATTATGAACTTTGTGCTTTGTTAAAAAATGGGTCCATTTCTAACTCTCTAAGACGCAGCTCATTCTCCAATCATTAAGCTGTTCTTCAATCTGATTTAAAGGAAAGAAATTTTTTCTCAAAGCTTTCTGTATTTTACCTTTAACAAGATATTCAAGAAGACTCTGTTCCTCATTACAAACCCTTTGCCTTCTAAGTGCTTTATACATTTAATAGGCATAAAAAGTCAGAGGTGAGGGGGGGGAAATGGGTCTACCTGGGCTTAATTTAGAAATGGAATTTAATATATAGACCAGGTCCAACCCACTCACTGCTGCTGGGTGTAAGAGCCAAGACTGGCTCCCACTGTGATGTGCAGGTAGAGCAGAGGGGATATTTTGGTGGCTACTGGTGTGCTCCAGGGGTTAAATCCACCCTGGCCATGCAGGGACATGTAAAGCCTCTCTGCAGCTGAAGCTGAAGCCGCTGGGGCTGGATGAAGCAGGACCAGAGCAGGCTCAATCCGACTGCTGCTGGAGTCAGCGGGAGCCACTCGGCAGGCTTGGAGCTAAGTCAGAGCTTAAATAGCAACTGGAAGGATAAAAGCTTGTGGGATCAGGCCTTAAACCAACAGCTCCCGACTCAGCACAGCCTCAGAGAATATCTAAAATAACCAGCGTCGTTACGGGCCCGCATGTTAAAATAAATGAAAATCAATAATGTTAATAGACATTAATTTATGCTAATAGAATCACTGCTCCAAAAGCAGAGTTAATAAGCCCAGTTAGACCACTACCACCGGCTACATATTAAAAAGATCCAAAATATTTAAATATTGACCACATTCCTTTGAAATTAATAGTATTTCCTTTGGATTACGCATTGATCTTGGCTGAGCCATGCTTGACATCTGGAGCAGTTAAAATAGCAACCTGAACAGCCATAGTCTGCCACTAATTTTTAAAAGTAAGAAACCCCAATTTTAACTGTTGTGCTCTCATTAAAACCACTCTGCTGTCTCAGTGAAGGCCCAGAAGAGGAGAGCCATGCATACACTGCATGGATTAGCTGAGGCACTGCCAGTGCTGGAGGGGCTGTACCACCACGGCCTCGCTTGCCCCAGGTTAAGCTCTCAGGCTGCTTACACAGGTCCTGGAAATCCCTGTCTTCCTGGAGGAAAGGCACTTTGCACAGAGCCTGGATTCTCACTCTCATGGTGGAGACATCGTTTCACTGCTCCCTTTCACAGAAGTCTGGGTTCATCACAGCCAGGACTATTCCTGTGCTCGGCTCCAAGCCATGGTCCTGTCTGCTCCTCGGGATGTGCAGCCTCAGCACAACCTTCATCACTGGTGGGGCTGGAGCGGTTTTGGGTGTTGGTGGGCTTTTTTCTCCCTTTAATGCTTTTGAAAACCAAGGGTGGAATCCATTGCTTCCTCCATTCATTGAGAGAGGACAATATATAGGTTTGGTCATGGTTTTACTCACATTTTCCATGCGCCTCACAATTGTATGGGTTAGGCAACTCCTCACAGCTGGGATTCCTGCTTCTTTAAGGCTCCGTGTGTGAGCAGCAAGGGCAGGACACCGAGGAAGGGAGCAAACCACCCTATGCAATGCAATAGGGCCAAAATCATAATGGGGGAGGTTTTTCCCTTACAGAGGCTTCAAACTCTGATTCCTGTGAACACCTGGAGGGTGCAGTGCAAAACCCACATACAAACCTGGCTCCTCCGGCTGGCTGCCACCTGCATCTCTCTCCCTTCCAGGCACCAAAAAACCTGCTCTGCTCCCACCCTGCAGCAGGATTCGAACACTCTGTGAAAAGCCCTACAGGGTGAGCATGGCTCCGCTGGGAGGGTGGCCAGCAAGCACCTCTGCAATGCTGGATTATAAAGGTGGTAAAAAAGCTGCAAGCCCACTGCCTTTTGACAGAGAAAACCAGCACATGAATATGGGCCAAAAGATGCTACTGCCAGCCCCTCTCAGGAAAGGAGGGGCTAGCACAACACCAGGAGATGCATCTAATGCTCTTTAAATAACAACAGAGTGAAAGAAAGGACAGGAAACAAGGACATGGCAGTGATACAGCTCAAGTGCTGCCCAAGGCACTCCTCTCCTGTCTCCCTCTCATTTCTAACCATCACCTCTTGGTCCAGTCCCACGGCTCTGGGAGCTCCTGGATGAGCCCCATACCGTTCCTGCACTGATATGATGGAGCACACCTTCAGGGAATGGAATTTTTGCCGTTTTTAATCACCAGTTTGCAGTTAAAGGTGCCCTCAGTGGCAGGATATTCTTGCACCAGGAAGCAGGAGGGCAGCTCTGCCCATCCACCATCCCACTAGGGGAGTTGCCCCCATGGCTCTGGTCAGCACAAGGCTTCGGACAGCTTCTCCTGCCTGTTACTATCCCTGCAAAGAACAGCCCCCATCTTCTCCATGGGTGTCCCCTCCCAGGGACAAAGGACAAGCTGAGGTATCTCTGTATGTACATTATCCCTTTCCCTAGGAAGCCAAATGTCAGAATTACTTAGCATGCAGCACACCTAATTTATTTGGCTAATTATTTTCAGACAGCTAGGCTCCGGAAGACCTCTGTCAAAGACAACAGCTTCTTTGTAACACTGACTCTCTTGGCCCCTGGCTTGCTGAGAGCCCTCACTCGCCCACATAAACACTGACCCCCAACTCTTCCTGCTCAAAACTGAAAATCCCATCACTATTTTGTACCACAAATTCCTGTTCAATACTCAAGTGGTTTTGAATGCACAACCATCCAAAGAATTTAACAGTGAATAAAGAGTGATCATGTTTTTGGTGTTCTGTTTTTTTTTCCCCAAATTTGGATTGTTTTTTTCTACAAGAAAAACAAAGAAGGCTGTGACACACCAGCCAAAGTCTCCACTTGCTCTAAAACACGAAAAGCCCTGGAGCCACTCAGAAGTCATCACCTTGTCTCATTCTGTGAGGCATTTTACCCGAAGCACCCTCCTGGAATGCAGCATGGCCTATGTTAGCACACAGGAAACTCAGAGCAAACAACAAAGTCACTTAGGACTGTTCAAGTGAGAGCCACTTAGTCTCTTACTCCACTATCCATTCACAAGGGTGCCCAGCTCCTCACCTGCAGATAAGGCAGGGTGGCTGCTCACCCAAAATCAGAGGGGTGGTGTGAAGACACATTCATTGAGAGCTGCCTCCAGAGCCCTGCCACACAGGAAATTATATATTTAGGATTGCACATACCAGCTCCAATACAAACATGCTCTGTTATGAGGACTCAAATGAAGGCAGCCATAAAAAAAAAAAGAAAAAAATGAAAAAAAAAAAGAAAAAAGAAAACTCTTGGTTAAATCAGAATTGTCTTTCTGCTGCAGGAATCCAGTGGATACGTCCCTGTGGCCTTGTTTCCATTAAGAGTCCCTGGAGATGCAGATGCACCTCCTGTCAACGTCAGTGAAACGCCTCCTGTGGACTTAACTGTCCTCAGATCTGAGTCTTGTGCAAGACAGCAAGCGGTGTGTGGTAGTGGCATGGGGGAAATGGCTGAACATGTACAACAATTAGCTTTAAAAATGTAAGATTCCGGCTATTGTTTCAGTTGCCTGTCCCTGGGGATCCTCAGCATTACTGTATTATTGGTGATGCTAAATGGGGTTTTCAACAAAGCTGGTCTGATGGCTTATGAATGCCAAAACAGCATTTCAACCCATTAAACTTCACAGACGAAACAATTTCTTCTAAAAATAATCATCAGTTCTTCCCACCAGAAAAAATAGAAGTCTGGCCAATTCCTACCGTGCCAAGTTTTCAGGCAGGCCTGATTTTTATGGCTGAGATTATTAAGCTCTGAAGAAAAGCAGGTTAATAATGGAAACAACCAACAGAGCCAAGTTATAGGTGAAGAGAAGCCACCGTACACAACAGGGCTGCCAGCAACTGCTGGCAAACGCATTCCACCTTGCTAATCCTGAATTTTCCTGTTCAGAGGAAAAGATGTCTTAGCTCCTGCTAACATCCTTGCCATTATGTTGATGCAAATACAGTCACGAGGCAATTACGAGCCCAGCCAAGGGCCAGCCATTGTGGGGCTGACAATAGCTTGTCAGAGGAGAAACAAATACCCTCAACCTTCTCCAAGACTTTAAGTCTCATTAGTATAAATCAGTAACCCAATTAATGAGGGGTTTAGCATATTGATTTGCATTGGATTACACGAATTAATGACACACATAGAAGGAGACCGTGTGGTAGCACGCTGGGGAGAAGAGCAGCTATGTAGGGGAATTGTATTGCTGCAGTACATGAATGAGGGGCACAGGCACCCCAGATTCTGTGATAGGGATAAAGCTGCTCCCACTCGGCTCCTACGAAATCATCAAGGAGACAGACATTACCTGGCTGATGAAATGAATCATAGCCTCGTTAAGGCTGGGAAAGACCTCTAAGAATATTAAGTCCAACCCTTAACCTAGGAGTGCCAGGTCTACCACTAAACCATGTCAATGACTAACAATGGGAGCAGATTTGTTGATGCAAGTAAGAGCTGCTTTTAAAATCAAAACTTCTGCTTCAGCAGTTGCAGCAATCTCTGGCTGGTGTTGAGTGGAGATGGCTTGCAGGGGAGACCACCAAGGTCCATGGGTGAGACACATTCCCACTCTGCTCCTGCTGGGAATGCACAAGAGGAACCACCACAAAGAGCAAAGGTTTGGGGAAAAGGAGCCAAGGCAGAAAGGAACCACAGGGCCAAATCGCAGTGAGGCTAAAAGGCAAAAGGGTCTCCTTTTGGTCAAGGCAGAGCAGGACCAGGGAGGAAAAACATTCCCAGCAGTTTCCCACCCAACAGCACAGAGACAGTAATCAGAGGAAGGCAACACCACATCAGCACTTGCCATCAGCATCCCCCAAAACCTTCCAGGTTTAGCAAAAGCCTCTTTGCCACAGCTGCCTGCTCGTTCTGCACCCAGCTGGGTCCCCAGCTGTGCCAGGCTGTCCATCCCCTGGGATCATGACAAGGACAGTTCTCCCTTCCAGAGGAGAGGGACAAAGGGACTGGCCGTGCCCAGGATGCCTTCCCTTCCTCCCAGGGCGGGCAGCCCCTCCTCGCTCCAACAGTTATAAAAGGGCTCTCAATCCATGTAATCCATTCGATACAAATTACAGCAATTTGAGCACACTTAACCCAGAATTACAGCAAGCCCATAAAGAGCTGTCTCTTCCCAGGCAATTTACACTGCTACAAGCGCTCAAACAAACCACAGCAGAGGATTAAGCAACAAGAAAAGCAAATCAAACCCAGAAAACCTGATGCCTGAAACAGCATTATCAAGAAATGAAAACTATTACTAGGGTTAGTTCACACTCAGGTGGTCCTAAAACCACCACTATCGCATCATCTCTAACCAACCTGTGTCTTCCAGATATCTTAAACCATTAAATCCCAGCAATTTGAAAGATGCCAAGAAGCACAGCACTACTTCACCATTTGGGATCAGGATTGCAGTGTTTCTGCATCAATTTTCACCCCGTTCTACACATTTTTGTATTTATTTTTAAATTACCACCACTCCTAGAGAACATTCTGAGGAAGAGAAGCAGCAGAGGTCAGGCAATCGTCCAGCCAGCCTGGCCAGAATGCCAGTGTTGCCTTACGAACCATTGCAGGCAGGTGTCCCCTGGCCATCACATCTGGCAGAGACAGTGCAGTTATCTCAGTCAGCTGAGCTTACATGCAAAAAGAAAGCCATCAGCATTAAAAAAAAACCCCAAAAGCGCAAGTTGTTTTCCTCCAATAAACAGGTGGATTTATCAGGGCTCCGATTTCCTGCAGCAGCAATGCCCACCAGCTTACACACACACCCCCCAATCCTTGGTTCTCAGGGTCCCCAGGATGCTCCAGGCTCCTCTGTGCTGGCAGGACCCAGGTGTCTGCCACTCCAGGCTGTGGAGATGTGCCAGTGGCGTGGGCTTCCCTAAGGACAAGAGAAAATTTTAACCTGCCGTGGTTTTGTGCTGGCAGGTGAAGGGCACAAGCAGCAGCTGCCACTGATCTGGTTACTGCAGTCACCAATGGGGACACTGCCACATCCAGACAGTGGGTAGGAGGGAAGAGGGTGACTTTGTGACAAAGGTGACAAACAGGGCTGGCAACTACTGCAGGACACATGGCAAGTAAAAGCATCCAAACAGACGGAAGGGATTTTTCTGTGCCATGCTCTGAGATGCCCAACACCAGATGCTACGATGAGGAAGGAGCCAGGACCAAACCAGAGGGCTTGTCTGGTCCAGCCAGACATCTATCAAAGCTATTAGGGGATGGTGATGGAAACAATAGCACAATCTGGTCTAAGAAATGACCACTGTTCTGAGGGGTTGCACCCTCCAGAATTAATACACCACTTTGCCTGTGAGGACAAACCCAGGCTGGCTCAGGCAGGAGGGGAAGAGCAGGACCCTGCCCTCGAGTGTGGAAGGACTCCCCTCGTTGCTCTGGCCATTTGTCCTGACTTGGGGGGGCACAAACACAAGACAATGTGGCAGACTCTGATCACAGTTCCATTACGTGCTCTCCTTTCCCCCCTCCACGTGTCACCTCTGAAGCCATTTCAGGACAGGCACTGAGCTGTTAAAACAGGTCCTATTAAGAGCTGGATCTTTTCATTCCAGTGCTTTGGGAGACAGCACTTCCCATGCTGCCAAGGACACCACCTTTCTGCTTCATTTTGCATTTGAAGCACACTTCTCAGCTCCATTAACTTTAATAATTAATTCTATATATGGGAATTTTTCTTTAAATCATGCTCATAATGCCACTGGTTATGTGGGAAAAAAACCCAAACATCTGAAAGAGGGGAGCACTTGCCTTCCCCAAAGTGAGCAGCATGTCTCATCCCTACCCGTATGGTTTAGTTTACAAGCTCCTGTCAGAGAGCCAACTTCACACACAAACACAAAATAAAAGCAGGAACACAACTTTTGATCGTCCTACATTGATGTTTACTCTTGTTTCCTGCAGCCCCAGGTGACAAATCTGTCCTTTATATACTGGAAGACTCTTGTGCTCTTAACAAAGTCAACTGGACACACTTAAAACTGAAGGGAGGTCTTTGCATTGGTGGCTTGCACCAAACTAAGGAATAATAATTAGTGAGTAATTAGTTGTAAAACGATAAACATAAATTCAGAAGTGTTTTTGTTTTCTGAACAGAAATGCTCAAAAGCAGGAGAATTTACAAGCAACTTTCTTACATATGAACACTTATGCAGAGAAGGGAGATGTTGGAGCAGGCAGCCCCTCCGAACATAAGGGCTTTTGTTCCACCAATCTCAGAGCTCTGAAAAAGTTTTATTTTTTTATTCTTTTTTTTCTTCATTTAACTCTGCTGGCCTGCCAGCTGGGTATGAGCCAGAAGGGTTATCCAGTCAGACCTTACTGAGATATATTTACAATGGTAGTGCATCTAAGGTTTGTTTATTTCGGGATTAAAATTCAAATGGCTAGAACCATTTAAATAATTAAAGGGCAATCAGAAAATGCCATGAAACCAAACAAATCAGGAAAAGTCATGGAAACCATCAGCAATATTTAATTCAGAAATTCTCTTTGTTAGGGAACTTAGCTGAAAGAAAACAGCTGGATGTAGTTCAACCCTCTAAATTAAAAACAATCTAACAAGGTCTATAGGGATAACTCTTTCAGCTACATATTGGAGACCAGATTCACTTCTACCAAGTAAATGCAATAGCACTCAAAGCTAGAAAGGAAATTCCTCAGAACTGAGGTAGTTTCTAAGTATCAGCACATTTTCCAATTCCTTGCAAGGCAACTTAGCTATTTACAATCCATTTTTTCCCACACATAAATTTATAATTTTTTCAATTTTATGGTTCCATGATTTATTTTCTAAAGAAAAATAATCTAGCCAGAATATCCCTAACTCTACCAACATCATGTTTTAATAAATAACTGGCTACTTCTAGTAAAATTACCCCTCCAGGATTATTTATACCAGCCAAAAATACTCTGTCTTTATAGCTTTTTAGAAATTTGGTGTGAAAATAAAGTTGAGTATAATGCTGACCCTGAGCTAACAAGTAATTAATGCTTCAATATAAAAATAGAAAATCATCCTTTACGACACAAGGGTGGAATAGAGCAAACCTTTTCTCTCTGGATTGCTCTCCTGGCCAGATCCAGGCGTCCAGCCAGACCTAAAGGCTACCCAAAGCAGGAAGAGCCGTGCAGAACAGTTTTGAGTCTTTCCAAAGACGTTGCTTTTGCTAAACTCTTTTAAAAATTATTTCATCTCTTTTCTTAAAAATATACATTTCTTTTATTCATGCGTTGCTGTTCACCACAACATTGTTCCAACTCCAACAGCACAGGTAGAGAGAGGAGGGTGTCTCAGGTAATGCCAAAAAGCTCCAGGCACTGGGCATCAGCTTCCAGGAGACCAAACACACCCAAAATAAGGCATCTTCAGCCCTGCCAGCTCCTGCTCCCACGTACCTGCAACAATGCCTGCTCCTTCCCTTTTGCCCCCATCAGAGAGGAAACAAAACTCTTGTAAAAACAAACCCAACCCCTCCCCACCTGCCCTCCCACACAGGATTCCTTAAAATCAGAATTGAAACCATTAAAAAATGAATCCAGCATTCACCTAACAAATGTGCAGACAAGACACACGTTGGCATTTGGCTCTGTGAGACGACAAGTTGTTTCCAACCGAACAAGTTTAATGCCTCATTCCCATGGGGGAATGCACGTTGGGAACTGACCCACAGGAGTTACAGCTAATTGCAAGGATCCCGGGGAACAAATGACAACTCTTCTCAGCGTCTGCAGAATGGGAATTCTCTGTAGTCCCTTCCAATTTAACCAAACCTCCTGTAAAGCAAGCACAACCTGCTCCTGGCATGGATGCCCTATGCAAATGGGGCCCTTGGCACGATGACCAGTTCTGCCTTCACCTTCTGTTTTACCGCATAATAAAGACAAATGACTTCCACTTCTCTCCAGATAAGGCAACTAACATAATGTGGATAAATGGGAAGTTAACTACATGAAACATTTTCTGCTTGTTGGGCAATTATTTTTTCCTCATAAGATAACATGATAAATAAAACCTGCTTCTGTACAGATATTTCTCATTTCAGAAACACATACTTGTTACAGGCCAAGAGAAGATCCTGGGGTTTTTGTTTTCGTAAGAAATACAGTAAAAGAAAAAAGAAAAAAAAACCCAAAGTGATAAAGACACAAATGCAGAGCTAACTACAGGCTTGTATATACATTTTTGTTATCCACCTCTAACATGGACTCTTGGTGAACGGGACAGACTGGTAGCTCCCGCTCCTGTTATTCCCAGGATAGCAAGGGAAAAAAAAAAAAAAAATCAGTATCTTAAAACCAGTGGCAACATAGTAAAAACTGTACATTGTTGTCCATTAACTTAAAAAGCAAAGTCTCTAGATGGTATAAAAGTGAAAGCAGGTGCCTTCTACCTTTGATAATAAAAGTCTTTTCCCCTCCCCCTATGCGGCACAATTATCTCCATTGTCTTTGCACGGCCAAGAACAAAATGCTAAGGAGCAAGGCTGCTTGTGATAGAGCGCTTCTGGTGGCAGCAGAAGTGTTCACGGTCTTGTCGCTCTTGTTGGAGTTCCCAGTGACCTCGGTGGCGTTGAACTCGAACTCCGGGGAGCACTGCTGGAGCTCGCAGCCGCTGCCGCTCTCCTCCCCGCTGCTCTCCTCACCTGGGGAAACAAACACACCTGCTGTCCTCCTCTGCTGCCTGCACGAGACAGCAGGGGGAAGAGGCAAGAGCGTGGCTGTTTTGGCGTTTCTGAGAGGTAAGTGTGGGTCCCCTGATTAATGTGGCTTCTGTGTGCAGTCATCACGTCTGGGTGATGTGTGCAGCCCAGAAAGTCAACCACGTCCTGGGCTGCACCAAAAGCACTGTGACCAGCAGGTCAAGGGAGGGGATTCGCCCTCTCTACTCAACTCGTGAGACTCCACGTGGAGTTCTGCATCCAGTTCTGGGGCCCTCAGCATACAAAGGATCTGCTGGAGGGAGTCCAGAGGAGGACACAGAAATGCTCAGAGGCTGGAACACCTTTTCTATGACGACAGACAGAGAGCTGGGATTGCTGCAATAAGACAAAGGGTAATGGTTTTAAACTAAAAGAAGGTAGATTTAGATTTGATATAAGGAAGAAATGGTTTTATGAAGAGGGTGGTGAAACACTGTGGTACAGGCTGCCCAGAGAGGTGGTAGGTTCCCCATCTCTGGAAAGACTCAAGGTGAGGCTGGTTGGATGGGGAGCAGCCTGATGTAGTAGATGATGTCCCAGCTCACTGCAGGGGTGTTGGACTAGACAATCTTTAAAGGTCCCTTCTAACCCAAACGGTTCTATGGCTTTATGGGAACACCCCTCCTCACACAGCCTGTCGGAGAGGCCGGTTCCCACCCTCTTCACTAACACACTTACCCACAGCTGAAGCTTAACCAGCTACCCGTGTCAGCATGAAATCCAATTAAAAGGGAAAAAAGAAAAAGCAAAAGGCAAACTACAGCAAACATACTTATGTCAATGAAGTCGACATCGTTCCCACTGTAGGCATTCTTCAGCTTGTTGGTCATCACCCGCAGAGCCATGATTTGCCGGCGAATCACCATGTCTGGCTTGGTAATGTCAACTTCAACCTCTGGGTTATTCACTTGACTTGCTAAGCCATTTCCAGTTACTGCAAAGTCATACCTGAAAAGAAACCATTCCTGCTGGTACCGGAGCTGCAGCTTGGCAGGGTCCCGTGCTAAAGGATGACAGCATGGGAACTCTGCAATGCCATCCCTGCTTTCAGTCTGGGTGATGTTCTGAGCCCAACAGCATCTTTCCACATGCTAAACCTCACATAGCCCTTCTTACCCCATCTCCCTTCCCTGCAATCTCTGCAGCATGTGGAATGAAGCACTGTTTTCATTTACACTGTGCCACAAGGGCAGGCGAATGACAATTTTCTCCCCAACTTGAAAAGAAAAGGAAGATCTGGGGTTTATATTAATAATGGCTTTCAACAGCATAAATCAGCTCGCTGCAGGCTACAGAGCAACACAAGGTGCTGAGATGCCCTGATGCCAGTTAGATGACACTTTTGGGAACACAACCTTCGAGACCATAGTTATCTCACAGAAACCTATAGTAACTGTTGGAGGCAAGAGTGTCATTCTGGCTTTGAGTAATGCACCTTAACCATCGAGCTGGGATATTGAATGTGTGCTTCTCACCATGCAGACATGAGATGCAATTTCCCTTAATAACCCCAGCAGGAGAAACATCTGTGATGCTGAAGATGAGATCCTGTAGCCCCACACATCAGAGAAGGGGAGAGCCAAGATGCTCAGCTTCAGAAGGTAGACATGCTCAGGTCTGAACACATGTACAGCCTCCTGGTTTAAAAGAGAGACTGAGCAACAAAACCCAACAGAATACACTTCCTGACACAGGTACGTGGAGCATCATCTTACACAGCATGGATAGTACACATTCCCCTTTCCTCCAATTACCTGACTTGCTAGAAAGATCAGTTTAACAGAAAAAAACCATTATTTTTCTTAGTTATGACGCCAACATCAGCATCACGAGAGAGAAAAGTGTTTAGCACAGTCAACTGATCCTGGACACTAGGCAGTGAGATGCAAGCATACTCTGAAAAGCATGCTCAAACCCATACAATATGGGAATGACAATGATGATACTTGGTGGTGACAGTTTTGTTATTATTTGTGATCAATATTATGTGTTTCAAACAAGTCTGAGACCAAAGTGTGGAAGACTACCAAACTTCTAGCTTATTGGAGTCATGGAGAAAATAGTAAACCAAATTATCATGCCCAACCCACACAGGATATCCAGCCTGCCCTGTCTCCTTGCCCAGTGCTCCCAAGTCTCCATCTCCCCTCAATACTGCTGCCCCTGCACACACTGGGGGTATCTGCTATGAAAAGCCCCTAAAAGCTGCTGATAAACAAGATTTCAGGAGGCAGAGCTATTTCTTGTCACATACACCCAAAACACTGCCCTAGCAAAGCATGGCAGTTTTAGGGACATGCAAAATAGTGCAAAAGTTATAAGGTCTGGCTTAGTGCTGTGGCCCAAAACTATCAAGGGCAGAACCTGCTACTAACTTAGAAAAACTGGAAAACCCCAGACAACCGCATTTTTTTTTTAAATGGAACATCTTGGATTGTGCTTATTTCCTCAGTAAGCAAACAGAAAAAAAAGAGAAACTTTTATTTCCAAAATAAAAGTTAAACAGTTACATAAACCATATGACAGAAAAACTCTGGCTTACTCATGTGCTGGCAATTTCTTCCTTACAAGAAAAAAAAAAAGTTTTGTAACTCTTTTTTCCATGAAAAGTGTAAGTGAAACCACTGGCCCCCTTGTGCCACTGACCTCAGCAGTAGAGAAGGTCTCCACCCTCCATCACCCTTGCCCTTGCTCAACAAAGAAACCAGTTCCTGGTGGAAACACCAACTGGGGGCACTGGGGCAACAGCGCCATCAGACAACACAAGCACCCCTGCTCTGTGGCTGTGATACAGGGTTTTGTACAGATCATCTCCCCAAATCCATGAACAACTATTAAGAGACTTAAGTCCAAGGAAAGATACCCTATTTAGGTACCTACACTCTGTTCCTTCCTCTAAAAGAAACCCCCAGTGTAGAGGTTGGACAACACTGTGGTGTTACATTCCAGCTCTCCATCTACAAAAACAAAAGGGGTAATGGCAGCAGTCTGCCTTGGGCGAGCTGGGATCACTCCTGTAGGAGAAAAGGGCTCAGGGAGCGGGGCCAGGACACAGGGAAAGTCTGAGGTGACAGGGAAAGGGTTAACCAGGGGCAGCAGCATCACCAAACCTGCTCTTGGCGCTCCCGTTCCAGCACTCGTTCTCATTGACAGTGCCTACAGACATCTTTTCATCATTGCAAATGTTGCCAGGGAGAGACGACCAAAATTTTTTGGCTTGTTTCAGCTTCTCTTTCACATCAGTAACCTATTAAATAAAAGAAAAAAAGGAACACAAGACATAATCCAGAACACCAAACACTCAGTAAAAGTGAAGTTGGGACGGTATTTTTTATCACAACAGACATGTACAGGCCAGATCTTCGGGCTGTGAGTTTTGATGGCTGATTTACTTTTTTAATACAAAATTAAACACTGCTTCTCAAACACATATTATTCATAAGCCAAGCTTTTAACACAGGCACTTCTCTGACATAGAAGCGCTGAGGTAATTAATGTCTAGAGCCATGGGCAGATTACACCCCTTGGAGAGTTTTAAGACAGCCAAGGAATATTAAGAAGTCCTATCAATTAAAAATGGAAAATTATACAGTGTGGTACCCAAGTATGAAGCACCTGTGTGGCACCAGCAGGACCAGGCACTTACCAGTCGGTCCAAGCTCGTGCCAGCAGCTGTTGTTGGTCGCTCCTCTGGGTTGTAGGGTCTGAAACGAGCACTGAAACCACTTTCAGAGACAGAGCGAGCAGTCCGGCCTTGGGCAAGTGTTTTTGGCTGGCCACATCCCTGGAAAACCTATGTGAGAGAAGGAAAGGATTTTATGAAATAAGAGGTCACAAGAGCCTCCCTTTTCCAGGCTCCAACCCAGCCCCTGCCCAAACTAATACATCAGCTTTATATATACTTGAAAGGGCATTAAAGAAAAAACATATTGACAAGAATAGAGAACTAAAATACATTAAATAAATAAATCCCAAGTGTACTCTTGGCCCATTTACCTTCTGAGACACCTGCATACTGTTCTCCTGCATGTTCATGATTGCATCTGAAATTTTCACGTCAATGGGGTCCATGACTGACTCAATGTTGAAAGGTCCCTCCAGCCTCTCTGCTACCAGCAGCATCGAATCTAACACAGAGAGAGAAAAACGAAGGTTTTGAATGGAGGAGCTTTAGGAATAAGAGGTAACAAGGATAACAGTTTGAGCACACGGACATTAACCACTGCAATGTCACCTCTGACCAGAGCACATCTCCAGGAAACATTTTGCTCGGTTCCCAGAGCCTACACCTTCACCAGGCACTTACAAGCTGCCAGCACCAAACCACAGGCTCATGTACTTCAAAGCCATCACAGCCTGCCAACAGCAGCCTGTAATCAGCTCCTCCCATCAGAACAAGCATTACTAACACCCTCCTTTCCATGCTCGCTTATTAAAGGTTGCCTTGTGTCATTTGTTTTTCAAGACTGCTTTCAAAGCCATCGGCTTCCTCATGCTGGTCTCGAGCACAAGGCACCAACATGCAAGGGTCCAAGACAATCCTTGATACCATCTTTCCCTTATGGACAGCTACAGGCTTTTTCCTGCCTGGGGAAGCCAAGAGATTGCAACTCCTAGCATTACATGGACAATTTGCACGAGGGAGGGAGTCTGTGTGAGAGCAGGGTGAATGCTGTGCACTCATGATGTATTTGGCATATCTCTAAGCAAGGAGAGATGGAAACTCCCTCAGCCAACACTGGGTCACTCCTCCTGTGCCGACATGCACGTCCTCATCAAATGCATCATTAAACACAGCAGCTACTGGACCATCCACTACTTCCTCTGAGAAATTATTACTGGCATTAAGGCTTTCACCCTGCACTGCATTTACGCCCTCTCTCTGGTTCTCCCCTACAAGGTGCCTCCAGGAATACATCGGCACTAAGCTCTTGTCTCTTCTCACGCATCACAACCTTAATTCACTGTTAGCTTTCAGTGTGGTCCCTCAACCCCAAAGCATTTGCAGGTCTCTTCTCCTGCATCACTTCATGATGCTCTGCCACAAATTCATCTTTTTCCAGTTGCATGTAATTCTTCAATTTTTCCTAGCCTGAGTGACGAGGCCAGAAGAGCCCCTCTGGCCCCAAGGAGCTCCTCCCTGCTCCTAAGATATGCCTGGTCCCTTCCATTAACGAGAAATGGGCGTTTCACATTCAATCTATTAATCTTTCTCATGACATTCATCCTCCTCCTAAGTGCAGAAGGTACTTTGCACAAACAGAAAACTTCTGTGTGCTCTAGCTATCTGTTAAAGCTCGATAAAGAAACTCCACATACTGAACAATTTAGTAATAGCTCTGCCTTAGTGCCCAAGTCATGTTAAATAAACTACATTAAAAAAACCACAAGCGATGAAAAATATACAACTAAGCTATTTGCGTATATAAAGTTATTACTATTAATCAAAACAACAACAAAACACAACAATTATTATCATAATAATAATCCAATACCATAAACCAATATGAACTGCAGATGCCTTCCTAGCCTGTAAATCCACTTTTTAAAGACAACTCAATATTCTGAAGATTTGCTGGGTGTTAGTTAAAGGACTATCACTCAATTAACCTCCTCTCACTCACTCAGCTCCACCAAGGTGTGGGTGTTTGGGGAGTGAGCTCCAGGAGGAGCTGGAGGCCCTAGGAAAGGCCCTCACTCTGCAGGCACACACCACCAGCATCAATGACAGAGCTCTTGCAGGGCATGGCTGGAATTTCACCGTCAGGGACTACAAACAGGTCTGAACTAAATGCATTTAAAAAAAAAAAAAAAAGGAAAAAAAAAGGAAAAAAAAGGGAGACGGTAATAACAAATGAAACAAAGAGTCTTAGACTGTATTGTGGTGGGCTCCAATAAAGTGATGCTTCAAATCTCTGAGTAATGACTGCTAGCATGAATATACCATTGTGCCGGAGGAGAGAAAAATGCTTTTGATGTGCTACCAAATGGAGACTTTTGTAAACAAGTGGAGCACAACTTAAATGTGTTCATCATTGTCAAAGCTTTTGGGGTTTTTCACGCGCATAAAAAACATCCCTCTGCAGTGTGCAGGAAGCCGCTCATTTCAAATAAAAATATTATGAATAGACAGATAATAAAACACACAAAATGCACAGGTTGGTTTTTTAAAATAAAAATAAAAAAAAAAAAAGAAAAATCATTCCATTTTGTAACTACTTAATTCTCTGAGTGGCCAGGAAAGGCCACAGATCAATAAAGTGTTTGTGAAAGACTGAAAGGAAACATAAACCCCAATTCTTCTGGCTGTTTGGCATCTTTGTAAACTTTGAGCCGGGCAGGCCATCCACAAGACCATGGGAATGTAGAGCGAATTGGGCCCTTTGTTAGCAGGGGTGCCATGGCGTTCCATGTATCACAGCGCAGGAATGCAGCCTCTGCTTTGACTGCCGATAGAGAAAATGCATTCGGCCTCCAGCAGAGCTGCCAAAGCTGGCGAGAAAAGATAAGGAAAGTAGTAATTGGAGTTGGGATTGATACTGGCAAGGAACACGAAACGAAATAAACGTTCATTAGAAAGGGGTGGGGAGCAGCGAAGGCTGAGGGTGGGGGGGCTCTGCCTCATCCACAGTTTTGATTTCGGAGGCATCCTGCAAAGTTTTACCTCCCACCAGGAGCTGGCTGGTGTCCCCCAGCAGAGGTGGCGAGCAGAGGTTCCCTCTGGCAGCCCTGCCTGGCGTTGCTAAGGCTGGCTGGGCTTCAGGGCACCGCCGGCACCGCTGCCCGCAGGAGGGGAGGCTCCTGCTCCAGGAACGAACCTTCTGAGCAACTCATCTCCCAGAAAAAGATTTTCCATTATGGGGAGGAGAGAGTAGTTGTTAAAAATAACAATTTGCCCCAGCTCTCGTGCAAAGTAAATGATATTTATAAGCCACAGTGAGGTGGCTCAGCTTTGCTTCACAAAAACCCCAACTCTGGCAGAGTGAAAAATGTACACGGGCCATGTATCACAAACACACAGCATGACAAAGACTGTCTCTCCTCCCTGTGATGGGGAGATAGAAGTGGATTTAGGTGAAAAAAAACCAACCAAGCCACACCATCTAGCACCATCCCTTAAAGACCCTTTTCCTCTTGCATACATTTGTCCTTGCTACTGGCATTGAGACAATCCTTGGCAACAAAGCACCTCGCTCTCATGAAGGAAAGCAATTCTTTCTCATTGTGCCACCAATAATCAGAAACCCACATCTTCAGCCTCACTGTCTGACTTGAAGAACAAAAGGCAGTTTTCAGTCTTAACCCCAAGATCTGATTTAAAAGGGGAAGGAAGGAGGGGGAAGACCTTGACCATTCATTAACAACAATCTTTTTTTTTTTTTTTTAGGGGGGAAAAAGATTCTTTGCACACAAAGTAGTACTCCAGATATGTATATGGAGCCTGAATTCGACATCTTTGAGCAGAGTAAATCTTTGTGGAGGAAAAAAAAAATCATGAAAAGGCACTGGAGATTAACACTGTTCATTCAGGAAAGCTCCAACCCCCCAATAGCCTGTTTGAAACAAAGTATACCCCTGTCTAATTGGTGTACAATTGTGTCAGGAATAGAGGGAGAAATAATTTAGATAGTTAAAGGGGAGAAAAGAGTACAATTCAGTCATTATTTCATACTCTCAGCTTTAAATGGTACTTTGGAGAAATAAGGAATTACAAAGTCTTCTTGTCTCAAAAAACCTACAAACTTTACATCCCAGCTTTACATAATTGACTTACTTATAGACCCACTAGCACACACAAATGCGTATTTCACATCACAAGACTTGCAGCACTTGCTACAAGTTCTCTGATTTAACTATTTTTAAATTGACTTGATAGGTTCAAAATCTGCTTTTGACTCATAATAAATCATTGCCATAACTTGGCACTTAAAATCAAGATGCAAAATTGCATTGAGACCATGGAGGTGGGTTTTTGGGATTTTGTGAGGTGGTCTGGGGGGAATTTTTTTGGGTATTATTTCTTTAATTGTTTAAAACTTTAAACATACACACAAGATATTTGTGGCATATACCCTGCCCTAAACACCAGATATATTTAATTTCATTTGTCTCAAGTGGCAAATTGAGAGAGAAACCAAAGTCTGGAACATAACCAGCACCTGTTCACTTATTAAATTGTTTAAAGAAAGCACAGCTTAAGTTTTCTGTATCTGTACTCCACTGCAACCATCAACCCAGAGTGCAAGAACCAAGGAAATACTGCCAATAAATGTAACGAAGCTTAATACCATACTTAAGTAATGAGTGGGCAAGAAGCCCTTTGGGGAGGAAGTACTGCAAGAAGAAAGCTTTGCTTCCAACCTGGAATCACATGTATTTATTTTGTCTTGTTTAATAATCTTAATTATTGTATGCAGTCCCTGATCAGTCTCGTGTGACAGGGCTCGCCAGCTTCCCCCGAGGTTCGTTTTTAGCCGCATACCACCTACAGCAATTAGCTGCTTGTGCTTTTGTCTGTTTTCTGGCATTATGCCCTTCCCTTTCATGGGATTCTTCTTTTCTACTTGGACTAGATGTTTGCAAGTCTCCTGGCTTTGAGCTATTTCAGCAACAATTGTAGTTGAAATACTTAATATTCTCATGAGAAAGACGGCTGTGAGGACTGGGGGTGGGGTGTCAGCCTCCCAGAGAATGACTTGGAAACCCAATTTACTGTCACATTTAGCTCCCTATATGGAATACACACAGAAAAAAATGCCTTGTGAAAATAACACCCTGCACACGTTCAGTTGGCATGGGCAGCAAAGTGAAAATCCAGTGCACAAAACAGAGGAAAACAAATCCTAACATATAAACGTAGCCTGAAATGTCAGCTAGAAGCAGTTTCCTTTTTTTTTAAATCTTGCAACTTAGTGAAATGGAAATCTTTTTTTTCCACGAGTGGAATGGCAAGAGTACCACAGCCTTTTCAGTAGCAGCAGATACTTTACATGTGCACTTCATCACACATTAACTGGAGTGAAGCGACTGCTCCCAAAGGATGCTCGATCACAGATAAATCAAACCTCCTGGAAAAGGAGCACAAATGAAAACATTTAACATTATCTATTGCCTGTGCCCCAAAATGTGATGCACTGCCAATTCTGATGAGCCTTGACCCAAGGTAGAATTTAACACTTCAGTCGAAATTTTATGCATTGAATGATACTGTGTACAAGCACAGAACAGAAGTAACAAACAGGAGGAGGAGGATGGCAAAAGCACTCGCACAGTGTCACGCAAGACCTGCTGACATTGCAAAAGGATGGTGGCCGAGCACCAAATGAGCTGTTTAAAAACGGATTCAGACATGTCCTATTCAATTTTTTAGTGTAAAATCCAGGCCTACAGCTTTTCTCAAAGCTCTTCATGGCTGGCAAGGAGACTCCCAGACTGATGAAGAAGAAAACTGACTTCAGGAAGGACAGCTGTATGGTGACAACAAGGTATGGTAAGTAGCATGGAAAAACCAGCTTGCACACATGGTTGGTCCAGCAACAAGAAACATTCCAAGCCTACAAGCCCATGGCACCTCCGTCCTCCTAAAGCTTGCTACAACAAGAGTCACTGGCACAACATTCTCATTTATTTAGAGGTTAATGTGAATGGCAAAAGGTGTGCTGTACAAAGAGGTGTGGAAGGAAAAGATACCCATCACAGATACCTGAAAAAACCTGCTATAGCTCAGCACAGCCACTCACAATGTTATTCAGGTGAGGGACACAGTATCAGTGCAGACTTACATGCAGTTTTAACCCATATTGCCTTACCCATAAAGATATTCCACTCAGCATCCAAGTCCCCTTGGTTGGCCAAGCAGCCTCTCATGACATTAAAGCAGTAGTTGTAGCAGGGCTTCACTGATACCAGACCTCGGCAGTGTGGGCAGTACATCATTTTCAGCAGTGCTCGCGTACCCTGCGGCGTGGGGTTCACCTTTACAAGAGAAAAAGACAAAAGGACAAGAAAATTAGCCCTCAGTCACTAAAGCAAAAAACCCCACATATTTACCGCAAGGTGCATGGCACAGAGCTGTGCAGAAGAGACACAGCGGGGTCAGCCACTGCTGTCTGGTCCCTGTTTACGTGGTCCAGAGATCTGGGGAACAGATCAAGGGGTCTGGCTCACCTCCTTGCTGTATCTGCCACTCCAGGGGACAGACACAGCCCCATCTCTGCAAAACATTATTTGCACCATGCGGTACACCCTGTATACAGCATCCTGCATGTTGTGGGACCTGCTCCCAGGGCTGCAAGGACGGGCACCCCAAGGGGACAGGCAGCACTCAAGCTCAGGGAAGGCAGTAAAATGCACCCAAGTCAAAATATGTCACACAAGGTTGCACTCTCTGAGCCCTGCTGCAAACACATGCTAAAGATGATGATGCTGGGATTGCTCAGGAAGAAGTGGGATGTCAAGATAGGATGTCTGACACGATCCCTGTACCAAACCCACTGGGAGCGTGCCCTCCTCCCCGGCGGGGCTGCGGCTCTTCCTGGACAATCGCCCAGCAGGGCTCTCCAGCACAGAGACCAGCTCCTTTATATCACATTCAAGTCCCTCAACACAGCATTTACATGACAGATACCCGGGTTCATTTATACTCAGCACTCATCGCGCTCGGTAACGCCATTCCCCACACCCGAAGGAGGTGGCAGCTACAACCCTACAGCTGAGGACAAGCTGGGAGGACCCTCAAAGCCACCGTGCAGCCGCTGGGCGTGCGAGTGGAGCTGCCTGCAGCAGGCACGTCACCCCTGAGCCCTCAACAGGGCTGTTTTCCAAAGTGACTCATGGTCATTCATGTTTGATTCACTCTCTGGCCCAGCTTCAAAACATTCATTGAAACCATTTCCATCCAGCCAGTCCAAGGGCATTAGCTCTATCCCAACCACACGGTGGGTCCATCTGAAGCGTTCAACAGAGAAGCTCCCTCAAGAGCAAGTTTAAGTGTTAATTAGCCACACATGAAAACTGAAAATTAAGATGCAATCAGAGATACACTGACAAAACAGACATGGTGCCTGGTGTTTTAAACAATGCACCTGAGACTCCTTGTAAGGCATTTAGAGAAGTGCTCTAAAGAGGCTGTGATCCAAGACCGTGCTGGAGGAGACACGCAACACCCCTGAGAAAGAGCGAAGTCCCTCAATACAAACAGCTGGAGATGTGGATGGCCTTCACATGTCATCTGCTGGAGGTCTGGGAACTGACTTCACTGCAGAGAGGACAATAGGACTAAGCGGAGATGAATGTACATGAGGAAGATCTAGTACCACACACATGCTGAGGACCTTACTATTCCCCATCTCAGTGTGATGACTACGGAGAAACTAAGCCTAATCTTCGAGTGCAAAAACTTGTTGGCAACACATGAAACCAGGAGGCAACAGATTTTAACAAAAACAAACCAGAAAAGAAAAAGCACTATATAATCAGGCTAGCTTTGTTAATAACATCAGCAAATTTTTAAACCCTCTTTTCTTATAGAAAGAGATGACAGATAAAGATTTGCTGTGTTTCTGACAACTCCAGAAAAACCACAGTTTCTCTTTCGTAGGCAAGTGAACTGGTTAGAGAGACAGAAGGACAATTTTCTGCAGATGATGTAGCTCAGAGCTGGATTTTGGCTGGCCAGCAATATTCATCAGACAGCACTTTACCCTTCTTTTGTCCACAAAGAGGCTGTTTGGCTGAGGAAAAGGAGAATCCATGTAAAAGCTGTTTGTGGTTGCTGTGGAATCTGGTTCAGATGCTTCAGAGCATGTACACTTTTTTTTTTTTTTATATATATATATATTTGGAAGGCACAGTGGGAGCAGGAGCCCCAGCAGAAGGCTCCCTATTGGGACAGCATGGCTTTAAAGGAGAGCTGGATCAAATACTAAGAGCTGAAGCGACAGAAACCAGCTAAATCAGATGATTTATAGTTGGAAAACTGGAAACAGACAAATGTAAAGGTATCATCTGCTATCCAGATGGTGCAGTCCTTGCACAACAAAAAAGCAGTGGGGAGAACTAAATAACATCTCGCACCCAAAGACAAGAGCTCTGAAGGACACTCAAGTTCAGTAGTTTAGGTGTTTCTCTGATAAAAATCCCTTCCTATGTCACTCGGTGGTAGGTGACAGGACCTCCGTGCTAAGTCCAGAGGCTTACCAGTTGATCCTGGCCATCCGAGCACTGTTAGCTCTCAAAGGAGTGCTCTGCATCCTCCTCGGGAAGAAAAATTAGGAAAATGTTGATAGCACGAGCCAGGTGCTAGAGTAGTTTGAAGTGGAATGAGGATCAGGAGGATTCCCCAACCCTATCGCGGAAAGCTGCAGCTTTATGAGAGGGATTGCATGGCAGCATGCTGCAAAAACCCACCTGCAGAGCCGTGACCCAGGAGGCCCCTTCCCACCTTAGGTTCTCACCTTGCCCCACGAGTGCCGAGCGGCTGCAGCCCCACAGCATCCCCCGCTTTGATATTCCATAGGGGTTGATCTTTATGAATCCCAGCAGATGCAGGGGAAACTGAAGCTGCTTTCCTGCATTCCACAGCAGGCAATATGCAACAGTCACTCGGACTGGGTCCTTTGAGCAAAGACATGGGATGGTTTTAAAAGCGAGGTTTCACTTCCTTCCCCACATAGGTTTGAGTCCTGCACAGAGCTGAGCAGAGGGGGATCACAAAGGGGTGATGGAAAAGACAAACCCCAGCCTGCAGTGACTGCCAAACCGAGCCCTGCTAGTCAGGGATGTAACTCACAGGGAAGCTGCTGGTGTGCCATACAGTTGCAGGTGAAGAGGAAGACAATGGGCAAATTCATCAGCCTAGAATTGGCATTTTATGGTGTCAAAAAGCAGCAAGAAGGCACAATCAGAGATCACTCTAAGAGACAGTTTTGGGGAAGACTATGAGCAATTACACCTCGTTACAACAGTGATAAATGCTTAACTGCTGAGTATCACTGCAATGAGAACCTTAACCCCTGGCACGGGGCCCATACCCGGTCCAGACCAGCTCTGGCTCTGTCAGTGGGGTGTGCCATATGTTGCACTGGCAATTCTTCACAAGCTTTTAATGTTGGTCCTACCATGCCAGGTGCAAGCTCTTAAAACGCCATTGTATGTAACAGTAAACCCAGATATGCTTTGTTCTGGGGTTGTGTTTATCTTGGAAAGCAACTCAAGTTCATTCAAACTGTACTCTAGAATGACCCTCAAAACCAAGTAATCTCCCTTCTAATAAAGCAGAGTACCAAAGAAAGCTTTATTTGCTGGAGGGGATTTACTCTGGTAGATTTGAGCCCAGGTAGTAGTAGCTGCAGTGCACATAGCCTGTAAAAGCTTCTGATAGAAGTAAATGCACTCCAGTCCCTTCCTTTTATCTTGTGAAATTTATTTCCTTCCCATGGCGTTCCACACCACTGCAGCAATCCATCACCCTGCGGTTTCATCATGTAAATTACAATTTGTCCATATCTATACGCTTTGTCAAACGTGAAGATTAAAAGCTGCTAACAGATGTGTTTTGGCACCAATCTCCATATTGAACTTGCTCCTCAAAAATACAGATCTGCACACAATTCACAAAAATTAAGCGAAAAGCAAACAACTCAGGGCTTAATGCAAACATTTAGTATCACATTTGTTGGGGTAACATCCCAACTTATATCAACTCGTGAAGGTAAAATCATGTTCCTGTAAAAATTACATGCTCTTGGCATAATAGAATCTGTTTTTTCTTGGTACCTTGTCATACCTGTCCCATTTCAGAGTTTCACATGAGGGAAACTGTTACACCCTTAGCCTTTTCCAACTTGCTGGCAATTGCAGCTGGATGCATTCCTCTGGTAGAAACATCACCACTAAAGTACGCACCTATGAAGTGCAATGCCTTCTTCACAGCCTACCACAAAACCACCAAAACTCAAGATAAACTGATCTGTTCAAGCAGATAAAGTTCAGAGAAGCAACCAGATTCTTTTCCATCTCCTTCCCAAGGCAAGGAATAACTGAAGAAGGATGACAGAGCTCCAACCATGGACAGTCCTGCAGGGAGCTGTCAGACAGCCAGAGCTACATTACATTCTCTCATTCTACCCTCAAGTTAACATTAAGAATGTTAATAATAACATTTAAAATCCTGTCAGCTTTAATAACTATTTATAATAACACTGATAACTCTGGCTTTCTTATTTTCCAAGCTTGCAGAACAACAGCATTGCCATGCCAGCAGCACAGCTGCCAGAAAACATAAAAATCCAACAATTTGAAAAGAAATGTAGTGAAATTATTTTTGTTTTATACTATGTTTTCTTCGCAAAAAAAAAAAAAACAAAACCAAAAAAAACCTACGGTAATACTGGCTAAAAGACTGAAGGAGTAACTTCTCAGTGACATGGAAAGATGATTTCAAAAGCATACTCTGAAGCTGACTGTGAGATGCTCTAGGTGAGCAGTCATCTTAGACAAGTGAGTTGTCATCAGTTTTTGGAACCAACACAACCCTACTTGCATAATTTTTTCCTTCTCTCAGTGTTGTGCAAGAGCATCATCTTGGCACATGCTGGTCCAGACGTTCGCTGTGAGGCAGAACATCACTTGGGAGGCTCCTGGTTTGCTTCTCCACCCCAAATATTCCAATGAAAGTGTTTTGGAATTAACTACGTATTTAACCAATTTTGCTGGCCTGGTGCTAAAACATTAATAATTTAGACAGCATCTGGTTCAACCACAGATTTGGGCCTCTGAGGTCTTGCATAAGGGAACACATTTAGGAGTGATTTCGGGAACTGCACGACTCTGTGTCTCAACACTTGCTACCCACGGTGATGTCTGGTACAGTGTTATCTTGTGCAAGGAAAAGTTCAAAAGTACATTTCTGCTCAATTCCCTACTTAAAGCGTGCTCCCCCCACTTCACATGTGACACTGCCAGAGGAAAAGGAGAGCTCCTGAGAATCCCACCACCAGGCACTTGAGCTGCTCAGTCTGAACACTCACCTGCTTGTCTTCCCCAACAGCAACCCCAGCCCACAAGGGGCACGGGGGACCTCAGGGTGCCAGCCAAGTGGATGCCTCTCCCTCTGAACACTTACACAGCGATGCCAGGGTCAGCATTTCCTGCTCATGGTGCCCCTGGGACCAAAGTACCTTTCACATCAAGCTTGTTCTCTGTAGGAACAAGCCTCTCCCTGCCTCAGACACCACAGATCATGGGGAGCGTTCTGTTTGCTTTAATGAGCAAAGCAGCAGGGACATTTATCTGGGCATCTACAACCAAAACCATCCTTAATTATCCCTCACATTGTTTTCAAAATTAGCAGCAGAACCACAGTGCAGGGCAGAGAAAGAAAAAGCCAAAACCATGCCAGTGGACTGAAGTACTCCTGCATGACACCATCGGCTCCAAATCCACAGTCGCATCCACGCACGCCCAGCCCTAAATCTGAGCTGACTGCTGCTCCAGCATGCTTTGAAGGCCTAGCACAGGCCCTCAGATGGCTGGAACTGAGGCAGATGCAGTCACATTCTTGGCAGGTCTTCTCAGGGTCATCTTTGATGTGGAGAAGTGCTTGGTATTGTTTTCTGCATTGATGTTTGCCCCTGGTATGTGGAAGGAAATGTCCTTGTGCACGGCAGGCCTCAGTCCGGCCTCATGGCTTGCAACCTGCTGCCTGGACAGCACTGCCTCTTTAGAGGTCCCTCTGCTACACAGTAAAAGGGCTCCTTAGCTCCTCTGGCTGTTTCTTAGTTGCTCACATAGCAAAAGTGTTGCCCCCCCATCCCTTCCCAATGCATGCAAGCAACATACTCCACTTCTGTCACTTCTCTGGCAAGGCTGGCTCTTGTCCGAGCAAGATATTGCAGCCTTTGGCTATAGGAACGTGAAATTCCTCCTGAAAGAGGATTACAGTCACATTCCCCTTAAGTCAAACCAAGGGCAAAAACTGCACAGAGGGAGGCTGGATCTCTGATTCAACTTTTAGATCCTCAAATGGAAATTACAAGGGGCACAACTTTTACCAAAACCAGATCTTGGGTGCCCTACTATTTGTGATGACACAGGCCTTAATTCTTATTCATTCATTGTTTTATTCTTTTCATCACTGCTTCTCCTAAGCCAATGGCTGGTCCACATTCAGCACCCCTGCCAAAAACGACAGGAGCCACAGTTCAGGTTGCTCATACAGACCAGCAGGTCAACCAACAGCTCCACAGGTGCCTTATTCAAGATGAGGCAGCTCAGAGCAAAAGGGGTAAAAAGCCACTGGGCTCCTGCTCCAGCTTTGGAGCACCTGTGGGAAGGCAATCACCTGTCCCCCTCTGCAATTCCCTTCATAAATAGTTTGAAGAAAATTCCCTCCTTGGCTGCTACCATTACACTTCCTTAAGGCAGAAATGCCAATACAAAGAAAGCTGACCTCCTCCACCCTCTGGGAACATCTCCAGTAGCCTCCTCTTGGTTGCTAATGTCTCCAGAGGATGGCAGATGAGGGAGTAGGTGTAATCCTCACATGAAACTGCATTATTTCACACAGCTCCTAACTGTGATTCCAAACTAAACACCATTTCTTGCATACAACTTTCAAGCTGCTGCCTTTCTCGAAGTTCCCAAGGATAGGCTGGAAGACCTTTTCCAGCAGCCCAGATGCTTACATCTCATGTGGCTTTCAGCACACAAATGCTTGTTGAGGAGGAGATTTGAGAGCCTCCTGAGCTCCCAGCAGTTTTGCCTCAAATTCTAGGACACAAGGGCAAGAGGGAAAAGCGGTAAAAGAATCCCAAAACAACAGTCTATCAGTATAAATTTTCTGGGGGGCTCCAGAAAACTCTCACCACCACTGCCAAGTGGAGAAGGTCACATCCACACATCCTAGTCTGCAGAGAGATGGTGACACAGACACAGGGATTCAATGTTGGGTGGCTGCATGCTTCAGCCTTCATGTGCCTCTGCTGCTGACCTCCAGCCAGACCTCTCCTCACAGCTCCTCCTGACCCTACCCAAGGCTGTCAGGGAGCCCAGCCCTTGATTTCACTTCTTCCCCCACAAACAGGGACTTCCAACCCAACCTGTAGCTGACCTGCACCCTACAAGCCCCAGTGCCCTTTGCCCTCAAAGGTGTCATGACCCTCGACTAGGCTGTGGATTTAATGGCATGCAATTATGGGAACATCTCAGCAGCTTGAGAACTGCCCAGTTGCAGGTTCTCATCCTTTTTCAGTCACTCATGGCTCTGGCTTGTATTTGCTTCTTTTTTCCAGCCCTGGCCAGGGCAGGAAATGTCACTGCTGGCAGCAATTTAACCCGGCTGACTTCAGCGCTTGTCCAGGGCTGAGTAGCAGGAGAGTGATTAGGGCACGGGCAGATTTCCGTCTCCTGAAGGCAGGGGCAGGAAGGTCAGGGAGAAAGCACCCAGAGCCAGCACAGGACAGAGGAAAGCACTGGAGGCCCCCAGCCCCTTGCAGCCCATCTCAGAGGCAGGGCACATCTCTAACAGGCAGAAACAGCATCCTGTACAGATCTGCTGTTCAGAACATATTTAGAAAATATTGTACTTTTGGGGTCCAAAGAAGGGAATTTCAGGGGTGAAGACTTGAGCATCAAAATTGTGCAGTTTAGACAGTTTGAAAAAAGTCTGTGCTTTCTCTCAAAACCATACAGCTTTCTCTCCGTTGTGTATTCCGGCACAGTGCTACGGCTTTTGATCCATTCAAGGCTGAATTTAAAGTTATTTTCTAGCATTCTGGCTCAGAAATCAAGTGTACTTGCAGCTTTTCAATATCCTCTCTTCTTTTACCCCCCCCTTCTTTTATTCCCAAACTCACGCAAGAACAATAACCTTCTAAATGCAACTCCCTAGTGAAGATGTAAAAATATCTAGGATTATTAAAAAGCCATCAAGGCCGTTGCACTGTAGAGTGCTCTTTGCTCTCCTGATAGTATCCCGGGAAAGTACACAGCTGGGCTTTGCAGTGGTTTGTATTTCTCCTCCTGAAGATTTTCAATTAAACATTTTTAACTTACTTGTCACAAAACACATTAAAAGTAAAACTAATTTGCATTCCTTTGGACATTTTTTCATAAAGAAGAATGAAGATTTATCCCCCAAGTTAATCTCTGGTATAAGCAATCATTCCACTACAACTCTTGAGTAAAAATAATAAGGAAGAAAAGTCAATGGAGTCATTATATAGAGCTCAGCAAAGCCAGGCTAATCTATATGTAATGTAGGAAGCCCCAAAACACAACCGCAGAGCAGCAGGCATAAAAACATCAGCTTTTAAACTCACATCTAGGATTTCCCATTGTGTCTTGCAGAAACACGATGTTAGATTCCCACTGAATGAGATTAAAACACTACAGAAAAGATTATTATTCCTTCTACTGCTGCAACTAAAGCTTAGGTATTCAACAGCAGGGACTTTTGTTGCTGCTTGGAAAAGTCAAAGCATTGCAAGATTTCCAGTGCAGCTTGTGAAACTGAAGTGGAAAGTAGAGCAACTGTGATTGTCCACGGCACGTGAGCTATTTTTGCAGCTGCGTGGGACTCTGGGTAACTTTCCACACTCGAGCAATTAATTCTAGGGTTGAAGGCAACTCTACACTCAAGGATCTTCAAAAGGGAAAGAGAAATCACGACGCCACCTCGGGTTCACGACTGATTCGTAACAGATGCAGGGACCGTAGCCCTTGTGGTTCTGTGTCAAGTCTGGAGACGTTTTGATGAATTCTGAGCAGATGGAGCATAAACATGATCCCTCACCCATGCACATTTACTGCCTATCAAGTAATTGCACATTCCCGAAACTGTACTGGGACTCAATGGCCAGACCTCCCACTCGAATATTTCATCCACACTCTACAGCAGTGAAAACCCCATCCTCTGACCACAAGAGCTGCCACACAGCCACAAAACTAGGGCCACCAAATCTGAAACACCAACCAAGAGTCAGCAGGCTTGGCCAGTGGCCTGGCACAGAGACATCACACTTCATCTGGCACCACCCCTCCCTCCCACCACCACAGCATCCTTGAGGCTGAAAGGTTTTGTGGTCTCATAAGAGTGACCCTGCATGTCCCATAGAGCTCCACACACCCATCGTCAACCAGCAGCACATTAATCTAACTTGAGAGTCATCTCTATTAGGTGGGGAGTGAAGGTGTCCAAGGACCTAAACCTGTCACTGCTAACTTACAACTCACTCCTGCAGTCTGGGTGTTTTAGTTTAGCAACTCCTTCCTTGCTAATACTCTCTGCCCTTCCATACATGTTCTGGCCTATTGCCAGCTGTTTGCCTCATTTCTCTTCAAGAAAAATTAACACGGAAGCATACTTCTTTTTTCCCCTATCCTCAGAGACAATATTTTAATATTATTCCCATAAGTCAAAGAAATTTGAATGATTATCTCATTTAAGGATGTTGTTTGTGCTGCCTACAGAACTGCATTCTGCTTCTAATAGTATCTGAACAGCTATTCTTTTTCTTTTTTCCTGGCACTTGGGGTGATTCAAACTCCTGCCTGCTCTTTCAGCCTCACGTTTTATTACTCCATAACCAGGTAGAGAGAAAGTAAACGTCTCTCTGCCCAATTAAATGATTACAATAAATCTTCCACAGCCCACAGGAAATGAGCTGAGTTTGTTAAAAGGAAATCACTGATATTTGTTATCTTACATAATCACTTCAAGGGGATTACTGACTGTTCTCTATACCACAAAACTCAGACTAAAATTAAAGACAAATCTCATCTCAAAAAATAAGTCACCCCACTTAAACAATTCCAAAGTGATTTATATGAAGAGGGAGGTAAACATTTAAGTGACCAACACATCCCCCCCAAAAAGTGACTTTACTATAAAAGTCTGAGGTCTAACTTGTGCTCTGTGTGTGGCATCACGTACAAGCGGCTTCTGCCCTGTGCAGATGGCTCTAGCTTACTGTTATCACAGAAGTGCTGTTTGCTCATGTCAACTGCCTCTCCCCATGCCCTGGAGCGAGGAGCAAATCATCAGCTGCTCCGTAATAGATGCCTGTAGCATCCCTGTCTCACTGTAATTTAAAGGCAGTATTAAGAAGATATGGCCATTACACAAGCAAACATGGTTATTTCCACGGCAGAAGGCATTTAATTTCCTGCTGTTGTTCCCCAGACAGGAGGAAAGCATCCACCTGGGGAACTGGGCTGCAGCACTGGGCAGTGGTGTCGTCAGAACGTGACTCTACCACGCAACAGCACAGCCTACAAAGATGGAGCTGGGTCCCACCCGCGCTCAACTACCACCATGGCCTTTAGGTACAGGACAATGGGGAAAGACCCATCCATCATGGGTCCAAGGGACACGGGCACGAACAGTCAGGGGACGGAGCTCACCGCCGACACTTTGCTGATGACGTCCCTGGCGACGGCCAGGCCCTGCGCGAAGGTGCGGGCAGCCACGAAGGCGCGCGTCACTTGCAGCTTGAGCTTCCGCGGCACATCCCCGAAGGGCTTCAGCTGCTCCGTGTACTTGCTGACACACTCCAGGTACTCGTCCGTGAAGTGGTACTGGGGGTTGACCAGCCGGAACATGCGCTCCAGCAGGCGCGCCCAGAACTCGTTGAGCATCTCCTCCAGGTTGACGTTGCCGCCCACGTAGTAGCGCTTCAGCTCCACAAAGAGGTCCTTGAACAGCTCCGAGTTCTGCATGTACAGCCGGCCGTACGTCCGCACAAACATGTCGTTCAGAGACTTCTCAGCATTCTCCAGGAGTTCTTTGAAGAACTCTAGGAAAGAGGGAGAGAAGATATGGTAAACGTGGGCACTGGGTTGTGCGTTCACACATTCCTACAGCCACTGCTTAACTGGAGAATTAGCACAACGAGACCATCATCAACTGAAATGGAAAATAAAAGGACTCCCCAAAAATTTTCAAACAATGTCCATATCTCAAAATTTTTGATTGCTTTTCATAAAACAATCCCCAAAACTCTCTGTAGAAACTCTTCTGTCTGGAAGACAAATCTCATGTCTCTTCACTCACTCGTTGAGTGAAATCTCTCCTGATACAAATACATATATCACGATTAAGAGTCAGCAAAAACACAAAAAATGCGCAACCGTTTCTGATGCTTCCATTTAGGCATCTTAAAAGGTGTAATTTCAAAGAACAACATATTGGAAAGAAAAAAGGTGGTTTTGTTAAACAGATGTTTTGCACAAATGAGTCCTTCTTTCCAGTTCTTTACAATTCATTTTCCAAGATTATCATAAACTAGCCTCAAAAATAAACAAATTTTAATGTATTTTAAAAACAAATTAAAAAATCTACCTGCAGGTTCTTTCTGCCATCTAGAAAGTTCATCATCTCTCAGGGCAGGGCCTGACCACTTACCCAATTGGTCCTGATTGCAGAAGGGGCTTCAGATGTTTGTGGCAGTGCAAAACCCCCCCACCATTATACCAGAATTTGCTCAAAATCTAAGGGTTAAACACTTGGCACAATAACAAGAGATTTTTCAAATGACAAAGGACAGATAGGGCTTGTGATTTTTATCACTTCCTAAAAGCAAATCCCCACTTTGGTTCACTCTCTGGGAGCATTGGACAGCCCTGTGAGTGGCAGCTGCCATGTCTTGGCAGTGCCACATGTGTCTCCAACGTGGATAACAAGTTGACCTGATGATGATATCACTGCAGAAACAGTTTAAAGAACACATCCTCCAAGAACATGTCACCACAACCTTGGCATGTGGATCTAAGCACAAACTACCCTGCCACAAAGCCTCTGCATTGGAAATTTGGCATAGATGAGATAACATAAAATAAAAAAATAGGGGAGGGGTCCACTAGGCCAAACGCATTTGGGCCATTTTGGAAAAAAACTCCCTGCTCTATGGCCTTGGGTCAGTTAAGGAGAGCAAGGGTAGGTGCCACTGGGACAAAGCCTCCCATGCCACCTGCTAGCTCCAGCCCTGCAGGGAGCACCGGCACCCTCGGGAGCGGGCACAGCCTGGTAAGGAAGCAGATTATTTTATGCACACCACCAGCAATTGAGGATTCTGACCTCTGCTTTTCTGTGACTCATATTCAATAAATATTTTTTAATAAAACATGCCTCTGTGGTTTTCTAAATCCTCAAAGGAGCAATGCTTAGAGCTAGAAGTTGTTATAAGAGGGGGGGAAAATATTTTGGCCCAGTGTGAATTTAAACCTTGTTAAAAGACATTAAAAGTATGCTGAAGTTCAGATTTTCGTCTTCAAACTGCTCCAGTACAAACAAAGCCTAACACAGAAAACATTTTCTGGAAAAACTGAAACATTCCATGAGTTCCTGATGAACAAAGTCATGGGGTTCAGTGCCTGACATGGCTGTATATAATGCAGCCTCTTAGGAGCACAAGAGAAATGATCCAGGGAAGAGGAGATTGATTTCAAACACCCAACACGTCCTCTGTCCAATATCAGCAGGAACCTCCACTTTCGTTCCCATGACTGGCATTTCCTCTCCAGGAAGATTTTTTTCTGTTGAGTTTATACTACAGAGATTAGCTTGGTGTATATTAATTTCTAATTCACTTAATCATTTTGAAGGCTCACTTCCTTCCTTTGCTCAGACCTTTTAGTATCACCAAATAAGTTGTTTAAATACTTCTGTACCAGGCGCAAAACCTGCCAGATGCATCAGCAAACTCTTCAAAAAGAGTTCGATTTTTTGAAACTACACTGATGGCAAATCTATCAGATAGCTCCAACCATCAGTCTAAAGAACCCAAAACAATGTTTTAAGCCAAGAAATTTATCTTAAGTAATACATCCATATTACCATAACCAATTTACTCTCCGGCCAAACTCATTTTATTGGTTACACTCCAAAGTAGAAGTTGAATAAACAGCATCCAGGCTTTAGAGCTCTTAATCTCTTAGCAAGTTTTCATGTGGGCTAGAACCAGGTATGTTCATTAATTATCATGAACAACACCCTGCAATCTAATTAGCAGCAAATACTTGTGCACCTGCAGCCTTCCAGCCAGCAGCTTTTCCTTGGCCGAAAGGAAGGTAAATAAAGGAAATGAAAACTTCCCACCAAAATCAGGCACTTCCGAAAGTCCAACGCAGCACTGCCGAGCACGCACAACGCTGTTGTCTCTGGCTCAAGCTTCAACCACCATTTTCATGGACAGAAAACACCTGTTCTCAAGTGTCACTTCCCAAAGAAGAAGGGAAGGAGGGCAGAGGACGCTGCATCTGCAGCATGGAGTCAGCATCCACCTCTGCCAGCACATGCCTGTATCCCTGAACATGCCAGACGTGATGCCCTGGTGACCAGTGCGTGTGGCTTGGCCACTGAGTGCCACTGCTGGCACCTCAAGGCTCCTGGGGTGGAGGTAGGGTTGGGATGGTGAGAAGGGTTGATGTCAAGCATGGCATTGGGGATGAAGGGCCACTCGACACCAGCAAGCAGGGATGGACCCAGCAGTGGGATGTGCATGGCACCTTCCTCCGTGCAATGCACAGCACTCTTAACCTGGTCAGCAGCAGCAATTAAATTATATATATCTAGATATCTTTTAGTGTAGCTATTGGCACAGTGTAAGTCTGCATCCTCAGTTTCTATCTCCACATCGAGAAATCAGCTTGGGTGCCAGAAGGAACACGCATCTTCTCTCTGTGCAAACTATGGGCATAGATGTCTGAAAGGAAAAGAAAAAAGCCTGAAAGTCCTTTTTATGAGTTAAATGCTAATCTGACTAGTAACTCCCTAGATCTAATTAGATACTAATTCTCCCCTTCACAGAAATGAGCTGATTAGCAAACACCAACATAACCCAGCATTAACCTTGCCACTGCAAGAAGAAAAATGGCAGGTTCCTCTCTTACGTCTTGACTGTTTGCTGGGTAAAATAAATGACCACCTTTCATTTGTATTAGAAGTTGACTTGTTCTCAAACAAAGCAAACACACAAAGGCCTCGGTTGCTTATTTTACAGCACTGTAAAAGCACATTTTACAGCTGTGTTGCAAGCAATCTGTACTCATTAAATTATCACTCTGACAGGCTTCCTGTGAAAAGCTGTCAAACGCAAACATTTTTCACAGACGACAAATCATACTTTGCTGCTGCTCTCTCAGACACTGCTATCTGGAGGGATGGCAGGCTCTCTCTTCCCTCCAGTTATCTTGTTTAAACTCCCCAGACAAGGGCTGGCCCCTCTCGTCGACAAACAGGCACAAGCACAGACACGGTTGGGAAGGGCTTCACAAACTGACCTGCGAGAGCAGCTCGTGGCTCGAAGCTCTCCCTGGTTCTCCTGACTAAGAGCAGAGCCTGAGAGACGGCTGGGTTACAGAGAGGATGAACCACAGACAAGGCCTTGGGGTAGCATGGCACAGCCAGCTCTGGTGCAACCTGACCGAGGAGCAAGGCCGTGTTGTGCTGCTTCAACACAGCTCAGCCAAGTCCTGCTGATGCAAAGTCACCTTCTCACTCAAGGCGATGCACAAAGGATGAGCTCCGGGCCGAGGGAACCTGGACTGTCGAGCTGCTCGGTGGGACCAGAGCCACAAAACCTTTGTTAACACCACAAAACAATTTTAAAATTTGTCTGCATTGCAAAATAAATCCTGTGCATGCTACAGGCCTTGGTGCTCAAAGGAAGATGACATTTCCAATGCAATTAAGTTTTAGAGGCAGAAAAGGCAGTAATCTGCAGTCAGGGCAATCTACAGCTCTGGGCTCTGTTTATTCCTTTAACATTTTTGAATTTCAGGGTAGAATTTCAATGCCCACCACTTAGTGAAAGCCTAGAGATGTCATGAAATGGTAAGAAAGACTGGATGTGACATATGTGCCATTTCTGCAATAAAAATCCTGGAGAAAAAAGTCTTTGCTTTTGAACAAATCGTTCTTTTAAAGAGCACATTGGGAAACATAACAATAGTTACTTGGCAGTTTCCTTTTTTTCAGCTAATAAGATGTATTACCTCTTTGCAGCTTGAGGGCAGACCAACCCTGCCAGTAACCCAGTGCAGGAGAGCACTGCATCTCCCCAAGGTGCTTCCACATGACATCAGATTCCACTGCCAGTATAATTCAAAACAATCTTTCTTCCAAATTGCAGATACATGAGCTAATTGAAGAAACATAATCACTCCACCCACTGTGAGACAGAGTAAATCCCACCTCCAGAAAACACATCTACTTTTTTTGACTTTCAAACTTAACATATTTTTGATCTTAGATTCATAGGTGTTACCTGAAAATATTCTTTTTTTTTTAAAGTAAGAAGGGATGCAGTGTTTCCCTATTCCTTGTGCTAACATTTTCAGATATTTCAAGAGTGCGATTTTCATACAAGAGGGCTTTTGCTGAGGAGGGCCTGGTGCTGTAGGGCACAGTCCTACCTAAATCAAAGGCAGCTCCTGGAAATGAGATGAACACATCAAAGGGCACATTCCCCTTCACCCACACACAGGTTTGGCATTTCCGTACGTGCGCTGGCAACAAAGGAAGAGGCAGCAAAACTGCCTGTTCTGAGCTGCCGCCTGCCACCACCTGCCCTGTGTCAGGACTGGAGCACCGGTGTTCTCAGCTTCCCGAGCCCTGCCCCCGGCAGAGTCCTCAGGGCTGAATCCACAGCTGACCACTGCAGAAAGCTGGGCTTTCAATTACTTTATCTTCAGGAGCAAAACACATTTACTTCAGGGATTACCTTCACACAGAGAGGCACAGTGCTCCACAGCACCACACTTATTCCTCTTGCAGCCACTGCAAAGAGTAAATCATCAGTGATGCAGGGCTCAGCACCTAAACCCCCCACATTTTATAGAAGAAAGGAAACCTTAACTGCAGTGCAAAAAAAGGTCCAGTCTTACTCAAGACCTCAGCAAGGCTGTTGAGCCAATGTGCTTGCTACAGACACCCATCTGTTGGCCACGTTCAGGTGTGCTGGTGCCCTTCCAAAAGGGCACCAGGGCTGCCACACACCTTTCTGCTCCCAAAAGCCACCAGATATGCTGCATTTCCCATGCACCAGGTTTCCTTAGTTTAGAGCCAAGTTTTCAATTGGCCTTATTCTGTTTGAGGTTTGCGAATGAGCTACACAAACAGATCCCAGGTAGACGTGCAATTACTCAACCACCTTAAAAAACAAATAAAACCAGGTTCAAGCACGTATATGGAACATGCTGAATTTTATAGGCACAATTAATTAGTTTCAGATAATTTGCCACCCAGCTTTTTGAGCATACTCTAAATATGTTGTCCACATTATGATTAATTAAGGACCGTCTGTCTTACCAAAACCTTTAATTTGCTTGTCTGTATAGACAACTATGATTTCTAGTGTGTACAGGAGAACACTGCCACAAAGAGATTAATTATATTTTCTCCTTAAAAGGCTTACTCATAAAATGTCCACAACAGCAAGATGGATTCCCAGACGAATGCTCCTGCCCAAGCCACGGCCCCGCAGGCTGTGCCATGGAAGGGCCGGCGCCGGCTCCGTCCCTGCGTTTTCCAGAGGTGCATCTGCAGATGCAAACTCCACCCTGCAGCTGCTCCTACCGCGTGAAGCAAAATTCAGTCCAGACAGATAAATGGGATTTGGGAGAAAAGAGACAAATATTTCACTGCTCTCTTCACCTGGGGGCTGAAGCCGTGCCACGCCACCTAGTCCAGAGGGAGGAAAACAATTATTTTTTTCTGAATGTGCTTCATTACTTTTAATATGCCTTCACTTCCTTTATTGCATATACAGCATTTGTAATTTCCACCAGGGAAAAACAAACCATAGCTTAACAACCTTTTTCCGGAAGCGTTGAGAAACCGATGAACACATAGTGTTAACACATTTACTGAATATGAACTCAGAAGGGCAGGGCAGATTCAAAAGCTGTTTATCTGTCCTGTTTTCAAACATGTGTTAGCACTTACCGACATGGGAAGAACTCTTTCACAGGGTTTGAAGAAGTACAGGCTTAAATCTTGCCAGTGTCGCAGCAACAGCCCCAATATGTGAACGGTGCAGAGCTGGGAGGAACAACATCTGCCTAAACTTTGCTTGATTAGTGAAAGTCAAGACAACAGAAACAACTGGGCCACAGCCTCATAGATTAAAAAAACCGAAACCACCCAAAACCAAGATTTCTAGAAGTTTTAGTTTCTGGAGCACTATGGGGCTAGTAGTAGTCCAGAAGAGCAGGGCAGAAGACAACACACAGCTGTGGGTACCACCACCCCACTGAGACTGAGCTTGTTAGAGAATAAGGAGCAATGAAGGAGGAGGACAATGTGGAGATTGCTGTCTGTGATTCAAGCAACAAACAGCAGCCCACTGCATCCTGCTGTATGTACCAGTCATCCCATGAATTAGGAAAACAGCGAGAAATGCCCTTGGTCCCTTCTTAGTCCATCCTGCTCTGCCACACCCCATGCAGCAGGATGAGCCCAGACTTCATAGCCGCCTCATCCCTGGTTTCAGGGACTGTCACTGCTCACACATCCCCTTTTGGGTCAGCTATATTGAGTCTTCTCCCACTGCTTCCATGTTGCCTCCTCCCCAAGCAGCAGGTCCATCATTCCCAGCACTTCCATCTCCCTCCTTGAAACAACTCTCCCTCAATGCACCTCTCTGCAGCTGTTTCTTCTTCCTCCATTAGTTGCTCTTCCCTCCACTCCCCCCATATCTAATTTTTACTGCACTGATTCCTCAGTCTCTTCAGACCTGTGATTTCTCAGGTGCTTCAGCCTCTGCCTCACATCCACTTGGTACCAATACACCAAGTTCCCAGCCCAAACTTCACCTGCAAGTGAGCTCCTTCAGGCTGCCTCCCACATCCCCCCAGCTCAAGGGAACTTTCTGGGACACTCACTAAGGTATTTCACAGGTACATGTTTTCCCAAGCCTCCCTTCCTACTGCTGTCAGAGTGTGAGGAGGGCTTGCACTACTGAACAGTGGGGATGTCTTTCTTGTTCCCATTACCTCAGTTACCCTCATCTCATTACGCTTGCAGGGAGAGCTCTTCCAGATGGAGCTGCCTCTTATTTGTTCAGCCAGCATGTGAGTGGCTGGACACTAAGACATTACAGTACATTAAACACTTTGATAAAATAGCTCCAACCCTGCACTAGTGAGTTATCACACCCCCAAGCCAAACTACACCACCAAAACGGGCATCCAGGGGAGCAGCTACCAGGACTATGCACAGAGGCTTGGTGGCTTCCTTTGTGCAGGAAGGAGGAAGAGAGAGTTAATTTTAAACAGACAAACAATAGCTCATTGACTGGTTGACAGCAATTAGTAACCAGAGAGCACCAGGCACGTTTCCTGTAGCCAAGTACAAAGCCTGTGGCCCACATCTTTGCTTTTGGGAAAAAAAGCCAAAAGAGGTAGGAGCAGTTTACCTGTGACCTTAAGAGCAGAATTGCTTTGACCTGAGATCACATAAGAGTGTTTGATCCCCCCAAGCCCATACACAAACTGCTTTTGCCCCTTGCTGAAGTCTTTGCTAAGTTACAAGATCTAGAATCTTTTTTTTCCCTTCCTAACCAACAGGGCAGGAACCCCCTTCACCTCCTCCCTATGAGATTTCCTACTTCTGCAGTAACTTGAACTTGACCTTAGGATCTTTCCAAGCCTCCCAAAAGAGAGGTCTGGTTCCCATCACTGTCAGACAAGCATCATCCTTTTCAATGAACAAGACTAAAAATCATGGTGGTGTATGTACCTCTTTAAAAATCTCCACCCGGAGAAGAGCCAGTTGAACAAAAACAAATAATAAATAAACTTCCAAGGCACAGACAGCAGACAATTTGTTTCATTGCTGTTGCAATGAGTGGGAAAGCACAAACAAAAGCCCACAAGAGGGATTTTCTAAAGGAAGTGTGTTGGCGGTTGCTCCCTCCAGCTTCTCCTCAGTCACTCCCTCCCTATCCTGAGTAAGCATCAATCCGAAACCAAGTCCTAAGGATTGCCTGTCCATGAAGACTTCTTTGAGGTATATCTTCCCAACATTTTCTGCCCTGGTTGGTATGAGGTTTGGTGCCATCCATTTCTGGAGAGGGCAGAACAAGGCTGCGCCTTCACCTCGATGTGACTGGCAGCATAGACCAAATCACCCTATTATTTGTACCTTAATGATGCCACAGTTATCAGTGCACTCACTTGAAGGTGGGTGGCAAGGGGAGAGCTCTTCCCACCACAAGTTTATTCAGAAGCTCGAACTCCACACAGTTCTGGCACAGCAGAGGTCCACCAGGTCTCTACTCAGTGCTCCAGCTGTGCCACACACCTGGAGCTGCCTCCTGCAGATACGAACGTGCTGGCAGCCAGTACTGACCCCATGGCCCTGGGTGCCACAGACACAGGGGGACCCTGCCAAAGGAGCAGGACAAGGGCCCAGGTCTCTGCTCTCAAAGGCAGTTTCCAGTAAAAGAGAATGTGAGATGAAGGTCCCCAAAGGGCAGTTATTTTGGTAAGGCAGAGCACCCCGATGGGCTGCCAAATTCTAACTATAGGAGCAGCAGGCTGGGCACCTGTGGGGCTCATCTTTCACTGTTTGCCTCCACACTGCCTGAAGCAGCAGAAAGGAAACCATCAAAAGCTTTCCCTTGTCCCTTCTGTCTCCTTCCCAGTTATTAATACGTCCTGGCTATGCATCCCACTGCACCAGCACACCTCCCCGATACCTCGTACCTGGAGACAGCAGCTGGAGGCAAAGGGTTATCTGAACAACAAAAACTAAATTCAGAAATGAATTCCAGGCTTTTCCCTCCAGTTTCAGCAGAGTTTGGAAGGTATTTGGCCAATGTTCTCCCGACCAGTCTCTCAGACTCAGCCATATGCCAGTTATTGGAAGAAATTCAAGCACCCAGGAGCAACAGGGCTCACACTAGAAGGTCAAGGGCACCCTGGGATGCTTCTAAGATGCTCATCATGATCACACTTTATACCTGTAGCTACCCTACCCAATACAAACATGGAGCCCACAAACAGGAATCCTCCTCCAGCCCCTCTGCCTGCTCCCTGTACAGCAGAGGGGTTGTGTGCACCATGGACCTCTGGCCAGCTCTTTCTTCTTGGATTTGGTTTCTTTCCACTTATTGTCCCCAAAGGGTTTCCTTTTACACTTCTGCATTTGTTTTATCTTAAATGCTAATGGAAAATTCGAGGAAACTGGATCAGAAATGGAACTCTCAGCATTTAACAGCTTCCCAGATGCTGGCTCGGGCTGTACCATTTTATACAAATCCTTCTGTCGTCTGGGCATTGGGAACACCAAACCTATTGCCAGCCCAGCCCAGAGACAGACTACCTCACACACTTCCCTCCTGTACGATGAGGGCTGCAGAAGTTTGCTGCTTTCCCTAAGTCTGGAGTGCACAAAAGAAAGTGCAAGTTGGTTTAAGTGCAACAGCAAAGTCCTTGTGAAATACAGGGGCAGGAGAAACAAGGAGTTTGTGGGATTTAGCAGCCCCTCTATTCTTCCCTCCAGAAAAGGGCTTGGCACAACAGTTACATCTTCTAAGAGATTCAGGATGTGTCTTTAAAAAGTAAAATGTAAGAACATCTTATCTAGGAAGCAACAGAACAGCGGAAACACTTCAGAAGAGTTATGGGCTATGTCCTGTCCTGGCTCCAATTCCTCAAAACAGCTGAGCAGTTTCCCCAAAGCACTGTTGGCTAGCACAGATCCTGGCGTGGAAAACTTCAGCCTCAAAGGGCAAAAGAGGTGAAAGTTCGAATTTAATACATGGAACTGAGCACTTACGCAATCTTAACATCACCATTAATTCTATTAATGTTAAGAATCCCCAAGAGAGTGAAGGGGAGAGCACTAAGTTGTGAAGATAAGACAAGGCACAAGAAATTTTATTTTAAAAAAAGGGCAGGGGTGTTTAAATCCCTGACTGCTTTAGCTGCTTCTGTGGCATGAGATGTCACCACAGTCGGTCACAGCTTTCCCATGAATGTCATTGTCATGGAGGGAGATGCTTACATGGCCAGAAAATTTTACCCACTAATTTCTCAATGAAGCCCATACACGTATCTGAGATAAACCAGCAAATATTCACCTCTAAAATAATTTAGCAATGGTAAATCCAACAACTCACAAAGTATTTTTTATTTTAACAAAAAAGCATTTCCCTTGGTGCTCAAAATACATCTCTTACTGCTACACTGGCATCAGGCTGGTGGTTTAAATCACAACAGGGGAGACCTCCAGGAGCATACACACCTGTACTGTAAGCAAATATTTAGATAGGATATATAAGATATGGGACTCCTGAGCTCACAAGTTCTCCCAGTGCCTGCAAACCAAATACACGCAGGAGGATCTGATGCTGTCACACTATGCACTGGGAGCTGAAACGACTCCTGGTCAGCCCTTTGGGAATGGATAATCAGCAGATTGTTCCATGTTCCTGATTAAAGAGGAGATAATCCATTTTTATACGGCTTTGGTGTCAGATCAGAGCAATTCTGGCAACAGTTCCAACAGCACACAGCGCTCCAGCAACAGCTGATGCAAACGCTCCAGAAGCCACAGGGCATCCCAGCCTCCATCCAAAGGACATGCCGCCACTTGGACTGTCCTGCAGCAGCAACTGCTGCAAAGGTCAAGCACATAATGGAGGCAGGACAGGTTTGCCTCTCCTCCCAGAGCTGAATGTCAAGGCTGGGAGATTAGCAGCCAGAGAACCCACAACAAAGATTTCCAAAGGGGTGGAGGTCAGGGTTTGCTGCTTGGGCTGCATCCTGGAGTGGCCGGTCGCAGCCCGGGGATGTGACGTGCCGCAAGAGAAGCGTCCGCTCCACTTGGTGAAGTGAATTTGGTCTCTGTAATAACTCATCCTGCCTATTCAGTCACTCTGCACAGCTGTAGCACAGAGGATTTCATGTTAAACTAAGGAAGGTGTACAGCTGATTTTTGTCAGTTTTCTTTCCATTTGAATGGATTTACATTCAACACATTCTTCAAGTGATAAGGAAGCCCTGAAGAGCAGCAAATAGTAAAATCAAGAGTTTGGGTCCATGCAGAAGAGCAGCTCTGGAAGGGATTGTGTCCTTTTCCAGTCTCATCCCTAAGGATCAGGACAGATACACGGGTCTCGACTGCCTCTCCTTCCTGTAGCTTGGGTACATTAGATCAAAAAGTGTGGGATGAATTATGCTAGGCAAAAAACTCAAATGTGCAAGACGCAACTGACCACAGCTGATCTGATGACCAAGCACCAAGACCAAAGGAAGGAAACACCATCCCACAAGCAGCCAAACACTCAACAGGAGCCTCTTAAACAAACAAAACACAGCAGTTTAGGGCATGGAACTCCAGTATTTTTGCAGAAGAGCCTGAGGACCTCAGAGGGGAGACTCCTCAACCTGCCCCAGCAACCAGCAGCAAGGTGTGCCTTCAGCCTCCAGGGGACTGGGCTGGAGGGAGAGAGGCAGTCATGATTAGAAGTCTCCCAAGAGGTAAATGATGGAGGGTGGTAATCAGTTCATCTCTACTTCCACCCCAGGTGAGATTAAAAAAAAATCCCTAAATCAGCTTTGTCTGCAGCACATGAAGATTTAGTTGTGATATTAGCACTCAAAGACAGAGTCATTAGGCTTTGGGACAGGCTGAGGAGGTTGCCAATGCTCCTTCATTAGTTTCGTATGAGGCAGAGACACACCCTTCAGGGACAGGCTGGGCACAGTAAATCCAGCTTTCAGGAACAGCTGAACAACACCACCCCCTTCCAGACTTGCCAGTCAAGGACTTCCCAGGCTAAAGGGAGAGTGAGACCAGCACAGCGGATGCTCTGAGGGGCTGACAGGAGAACTCCAGAGCACAAACAAAACAGCTTGTGCAGGCTCCCTTCCAAAGCTCACCTGTTTTGAAGCCTTGTGCTTTGACAGGAATCCATCTCAGTTTGGCTTAATGTCCCCCTGCCCTCACGCAGCCCTGCAGCCATCCCTCCCCCCACAAAGGAGCAGATGCATCTCACGGGATGTCTGCTCCGTCAGGGATGCTAATGCAGCGACCCATGCATGCTCTTTGTTTTCAATGCAGCATTTCAAAAAGCCTCCTCGTTCATTCAAGGTGAAGCAGATGCTGTTCATCTGGTCTCTTTGAACGGGCTTATCTATGGGCTGGATTTCATTAAGTGTCTTGTTCTGCATTTAATAAGCTTGCAAGTCTAGACACTTTGGTTCTCCCTCTATCACCCCTTTGGTGTACCAGCAGGTAGAGACAACAGAGGTTAAGAGGGAAATATTTAGCCAGCAGATTCAGATGCTATCAAGATGATTGCATAATTCTACTTTGACTCACTGCAATTTCATACCCAGGGATTTTTTCTCTCACCCTAGTGCCAGCCCCTTTTGAAAGCAAGAGGCTGCTACCCGCTGTAGTAGTGCAGAGAAGGTCGCTGGGAGGTTTAAGGCACAGACTTTGGGATATTCACAGAAAACGCATGTTGAACCAATCACCAAACAAGGGGAAAAAAGGTCCAGAGGAGCTGCATGGTAGAACCGTCCCTTACTACAGAGTGTGATGGTGATGTACAAGAAGAACTGTGTGAGCAACCCAGTCCACTTGAGTCGTCAGATACTTCCATGTGCAACTGGCTGTCACCTCACTCCCCCAGCCAACAAGGACAACCGAAGCAGCAGCCTGACATCCTGCTCCTCCTCCCCGGATGCCCAGGCACAGGGGGCTGCAGTGTCTGGGAGCACCGAGGCACCTGCAAAGCCCCACAGGAACCAACCAAGAGCTCAGCAGCAAACCAAGAGATGCCCTGGGACCTCAGCTGGGTGCTGTGCCCAGTGTCTAGGCATCGACTTCAGCTGTTTGCAGAGGTGCTCTCAAAGGAAAAGCACCTGGCTGCAAGGTGGGCAGAACTGGCTGTGTGCCAGCAACCTCCAAAGGGAGCTTCTTCCTGCAGCTCCCATCAGCCAGGCATGCCCTATGGAAAGCCAGTCTGACAGGACACACTGTGGACCCCAGGGGAATACCAAGACCAGTCATTTGCTTATCTGTCAGCAGTTAGCATCATTCCAGTGATGGGAACTCAGCCGAGACTTGTTCATTATGGTTCTGACCCTGCATCACACTTGAACCCTCAGCCTCCACACAAAACCACTCTGTGTTTATCTGCTGCTCTGCTTAGCCCCAAAGGCTAAAAGTGAGATGGATACAAATCCTGTGGGTTCACAATGTGCTGAGAAAGATCAGCATTGTTGTGGATCGGGGCTGCAAGATGTGCACGTTACAATTACGTGCGCTGCAGGGATGTACCAACAAAACCAACTGCGACCTTACATTAGAGCAAAATGGCTTTTCAAAAGATTAATCAGAAAGAAAGATCTCTCTCTTTGGGAAACAAGCAGCCATAATCAGCAAATACTTCTCTCTCACAGGATTGCAAAACAAGGCATACTCTGCCCTCGGAGCAGAGTCATGAACTTTCCCAGCAAAGGGGGAGACAGAGCAGAACGACTGCATAGAAAACAACAGGATGGGGAATTTTACATTTTTATCCCAAGGAGAGCAAGTTCAAGGTCTCTGCACTTACCATCAAACTTCTTGTATCGGGAACTAAACATGGTTTGTAGGTGATTGCTAAGCTCTACAACGGCATTTCTGAAGTCGTGTTTACTCTGCTGACTGTACTTCTCCTCCATTTCTTGAGAGCAGCACGTGTAGCCTTGTGAGCAGACTTTCAAGTGGTCACCTGAAAAGCAGAGAAGAAAATATCCCAAGTTAAAAGGACTCTCTATGCCAGGGAAAAGAGGTCTCACGAGGCAGGGAGGGTGAAAATCTGCAGCACCATTTCCTTGCAAGGAGATCCTACCGCTGCGAGTGCTGGACCAAGCATGTCAAAACCTGATTCTTTAGAGAAACTTTACAGCAACACATGTAAAAACCTTATCTTTCTGCAAGAACATTAAAAAGTGTCTTCTTACTTATTCAGTTAATAAACAGAATAAACAGATACTCATCCTGTACAGTATAATTTGAAGAACCAGAAAATTGACCTGTATATGCATATATTGTAAATGGTAACTTGCATGAAGTTTTTGCCGAGTATTTTAAATACTTCCAGTTCATTCAGTTAATAGGAAACATTAGTGGCAATGCCCTTTTTGTCCAGGTAAGTGCTTTTTTCTTCAGCCCTCCCCTGTCCAATTATCAGAGAAGTACTCTCTCTCAGAAGCACAGTTGTCACTGACACTAAATTATACTTGTTTTATGCAATGGCTCATGAAAACACTTCATATTTCCCAGCTCCTAATTTTGCAGTTTTCTGTCATCATCTTGGAGGAAACAGAGGGTTTGTTTTTGGAGACTTCAAACAGATTTTTTTTTTTCTTAAGATAATTCTTTCCTAAGAGTCATCTGGCTCAAGCTGGCTTGGTCAGAGGGATCATCACTGAGTGTTTCAGTATCTTCAACAGCTCCATTTCAAAATCTCTCAGACAATCTGGACATAGGATCTAGACCCATTTAATCTGCTTTTAGATGCCTTGCAGCAGTGCGGGATGAAGCTGTCCCCTTCCAGCACCACCCGTAAAATGCCATTGTTGAGTTTTGTGGGCCAAGATAAACCCTTGGCACAGCAGTCCTCAGCTCCAGCTCTCTGACAGGCCCCACAACACAGCACCACCACAAAGCAGGTGGGCTGATGCTGAAGTGGTTCAAATTTGGGCAAATTGTCCAAATCTTTATCAACACAGAAGATACAATCAAAACAAGCAGTCAGGATGAGAAACTCATGTTTCCAAGTCAGATGGCATTTTAAAAGACACAGCCAACATGTAAGCTGCTGCCTTCTCTCTCATTTCACACCCTGCTGCCAGACCTTATCCTTCATTCTGAGAAAACAGATGGAGAAAGGAAGGCTCTTCCCTGCCTGCTCCCACCCTGGAAGTCACCAAGGACCTCCAACCACTGTGGAGGTTCAGAGACTCACTGTCAAAGCTGCAAAAGACTTGTCAGCCCCCATGCAGAAAATAACATATTCCTGCCAGGCAGTGCACCACACATTTAAGGAAGAGCCATCCATTCTACCTGCTAGAGCATCAGAACTTAGGTTCACAGGAACAAAAGCAGGTTTTGGCCAATTCAAAGCCTGCCCACGGTTAACACAACAGGTTGATTCTCTGCCTGCCTTTTGCAAGATTTCTCAACAATGTCTTTTGCTCAGATAGTGAACCTTTGTATCATTTTGCAAGACTTTCTAGCCCAGAAAGGTTAGTGTCTCTCCTTACAGACACTTCAGGACCATCTTAAAATACAACACAAGTATTTTTATCTCTCTCTTGCTATATATATAGTTCCTAAGAACCTCTCCTCCTTGAATCTATTTCCCTGTTGTGCTACAGGGTTTGTTTGTTTCCTGTGGCATTACAGAGAGACCTTGACCAGCAGATAATTCTGACACAGTTAATTTATTTATTGCACAAGACCATCCACTGCTCTTCATTTACAGAAAGCTCAAAGTCTGCTACGGGAAGCAGCACTGCTTAAGCACAGCTTTCAGGAAACACAGAAAAATCTCACTGACTCCTTACAGATGTATCTTTTCTTCATGGACTACTTTCTGTCTCGGAGGAGCACCTCCAGCAGCAAATACACGGCTTTAAGGGAGGCAGCTCCAGGTAGCTTCCTAAGACATTTAAAAAAGAGGAAGGGGTGCACCCAGATTTTCAGATCCTGTCCACTAAATCCATCCTGGAGCACATCTGGGCACTCCTCTCTGAGCCCACCTTACCCGCAAGCATTAAAATAAGAAAGTGCCCAGGAGTCACTGCTTTACTTCACCTTGAATCTCTGCTCCAATTCCAATACAGGACTAAGGACTCTGACACAACACTAACCACGAACAGCAGCAAAGCAAATTCAAACCTACTGATAGCAGGATTTCTTTTCCTAGTTACACTTCACAGACACTTCTGAAGTTGTCCATAGATGCCCTACGATCCCTAATACAGTGGTTTTAACAACTTCTCCAATTTATTTATTATTAAAAAAAAATCTCAATGTAATTCACAAATGCAGGTATCAGTTTCACATCTATTTACATTATTAAACTAAAGTTACCCTCCTACCTAATGTTACAAAGCAAAATCATTTCCTCTAATCTCCCTTGTCCCAGATTTGACAGTGCCTCCCCAGGACACACGTGCAAAGCCAAGCAAGAGCACTACTGACAGTAAATCAAGCTTGCACAGATCCCATTTGGTTGATCATTAAGAAATAATGCTCCAAAATGTAACTCAGACATTCAAAAATGAATGACCAAGCAATCTAATTATGGAAGATATTTCTCAGTCATGTCAGCACTATGTGGTCTTGGCTCATGATCAAGAATTAGCTCTGTCTGGAGCTGAGGAGCTCTGGCTACTCAGTGCTAATCATAGGAGGATGCACTCTGCTACCCAGTATTTAAAAAACAAAGTTTAGGTCTGTGGGCTTTTTTTCTTGCAGTTTTTTTATGCCACAGCAGGAGATGCCAGTGAAAAGTCACTAGAAGACACTGGGGGGCCCAGTTTTCCCACAGGGAAGTTTGTCCTTAGCACAACCGCATCCTCAAGAATACGTCCTCACTTGAGCAAACCAACACTGGCACAGCGTGTGAGAAATCTCATTCCTGGCCTTTTAAATCTGCTAGCAGAGCTGATCCATTCGGGATCCATCCACGGGACTCATCCCACGCAGACAGACCCATGCAAGACATCATCAAACAGCTTTCAAACACAACAGTGCTACAGCCAGGGGAATGGAAGCGATGAAGGCTGGAGAGCTCCACGTGAGCATGGACCAGGTATACACACACCAACACCGACCTGGAGCAAAGATCAAAGCCAACGCTCTTTGTCAAACTGGCAGCGAACTCCTCAAAGGAAAACAAGTCAAAAATATGTGTACTTAGGCATACTTAGCAGAGATTTTATGTATATTACGTAGAGAACGCTCATGGTGTGCGCTCACTGTCAAGGACACATTCGGCAATAATTATTTCCCAAGTTAAAACTCATCAAACAATGCCCATACAAGGCAACTCTCCATCTACTGTTGAGTGTGAAAACCTCGGCAGCTTCTGTAATTTATCACCATGTGAGCACAGCAAAAATATAACTCTGCCACAGCCTCCTTTCAAGTTAGGCTTTTTATTGAATTGTTTGGCAGGGTGTGCGATCGTCACATTGGGGGCTGCATGGCAAAAAGAGCTCAAGTAGCAGAGATTGACTCCAAATATCTACCGCATATGCACACCATCACCACAGCTCAACATGGATTTGCAGCAGATTTTTCTCATGGTCTGTTGCAGCAAGACTTTTCCTTATTTTATGATACATATGAGTACGGAGAGAGAAATAAGGGACCAAAAACGATGGAGGAAACTTTCTCCTTGGCTGGTTAACAGCACACCTCTAGGGAATGGAGGTGGCTGTTTAAAGACACAAATGTGATGGTACGTGATGTCACCATCTGTACATCCAAGCAAATGCTCTCAGAAAGGTAATCTTGCAAACTTACGATTTAAGCCATTACAGAAACACCACATTTAGAAGACTCCAGGCACACCAAGTTTCTTCCAAATCAATTAACTATTTTGCAACGTGTTGAAAAACAAGTTTTCATCAAATGAGTAAGTGAGCAGTGCAAACTCAGGGGCTACATGATACGGAAAAGCGGTTCTCTTTACCAAACAATTTTCCAAGACCTTTTCAAAATGCTGTTTCTGGATGTCTAGCATGCCTTCCCAGCCTGCTTCTCCTCACCTTGCCCAAGTTCAGACTTTAAGGACAGCTAACTGCAAAACTAGCTAAAGCTTCAGGAGCAGTTTACCGGGAGGCAGGAGGGTGGGTATTTCTTTAAAAGGCTCCCCACACAGCCCAGCCCTTCACTGGAGCTCAGTAAACAAGCCAGAAGTGGTTTATGGTCTGAGATGTTACTGCTGGACTTTGCTCCCATGTGAGAAATCAGGCTGGGGTAAGGCTGGGTGGTGGAGGAGCAGGAGGCAAACACTGCTGAGGACCTGAGAGCGGGGCCAGCATTTCAGCCTTGTGCTCTGCCTCTCCCCTCTAGCACACACGGGCCTGTGTCATCTTTAAAGGAGTTTTATGACTTCCTCTCAACCAACTACCAAAGGAATCCCAGACTGTAATGCCGGACCCTAATCCAATTTCACACTAGACTTGCCTTCTAATTATCACAGAATATTAGGCTTCCACCCATCATATATAATTGACATGCTACCAAGGCTTTACAAAACCCCCAACAAAGATGACAAGAAGCACTAGCATCACCCCTGAGCACAGCTCCACTGCTCCAGCCCCATATTAGCAAGGGGCAAGAAGAAGAAAGAAAACCATGAGCTTGTGATTGACTCTGGCAGAGTCATCGAGACAGACACAGCTATCAAACTGTCCACTCAATCCAATCACCTTTGATTTGCCCAAAATACCAAAAATGCCCAGTTTTCCTGGCTACAAAATGATCTGGGGATGCTCAGCACCTCTGGCAATGAACCATGAGCTCCTGTCCATCTTCAACGGCGCAGCCATAATCCCTACAGGATGTTGGCACAGCCACAGCGTAACCACTGCTTACACCATTGTTAGATATCTGCTAACGAAGAGCACTACCAAAATGCAGAGTGTCTTGGCATTTAAATATTTCCAGATAAAATTACACTAAGCTATGAACACCAAAGGGAGGAAAAAACATCTGTCTCCAGGGCACACTGCATCCCCAAAGCAGCCCTGCCACCTCCTCCCTGGCTGTCACACGCACACACACTGCTTCAAGCCATGCTTTCTTCCTGGCAGAAGCGGCAAACTTTGAATTTTTAGTTGATGCCTCTTATGAGAACTTTCCTTTTTCACTGGGTGGTCAGTGCTCTCCGCTCGCTTTAAAGCTGTGCTGCTGTCGGCCTTGTGTTTATTTTACTGGGGAGAATACTCCTGTGGAGATGGTCGCGTGCCAGGAAGGAAGGGATGTAAAACAGCATTGAGGTCCTGCTAACAGTGGTGACACATCCACCAAAGGCAGCAGAGTTAGAACCCTGTGCTCACATCCTGCAAGTGATACAGAGCTGCTGGCACTCTGATCAGAGCAGGGCAAACCAGGCTGGCACATCTGGGGCTGTACTTCCCTCGATGTTCCTAAATGCATGGTATTACAAACATCCCAAACCCTTATTTCAACTACACACTTCCAGGAGAAGCACTTCGTGCCGCAGCCTCCCTACATCTATCACCAGACACAAAATAACATACGCCATTTTCCAATGTAAATCATTTCCCATTTCCATTCTAAAGGCTCATGCAACCACAGTCAGCTTTCCTTTCTTCCCTCCTCAAAACATTAGTAACTCCTATTGAGATCTCACACCTAAAAAGCACCAGAAGAGAGAGCATATCCCATGTTCCCTAACTCAGGTTCTCACCATGAAGGTCAACAGCCAGCACCACTCTCCATCCAAGAATGAGGCTCCAGCCCTTTCAGTCACAGAAGATATTGGTCCTGGATTCAACCATCGAGGATGCTCATTCCCACGTGAACCTTTTTTTCCAACCACCCAGGATTTTTTAAGCTAGAAGACATCCTCACCATGTAGTCAGCTCCCAAAGCTGACTGGTAGGGTTTTGGAAGTACCACACTTTGGGACCATGTGCCGACATACTGCATATTTAACATCCCAACCAATTAGCAACCATTTAATATAAATTGTTTATTTGCCTTATTAATGTTAAAGCCACTTGTTTCCCCTGCACTTCCACTTATTATTAATAAGGTTATTAATCAATGTGCATTTCAGTTTTTTGGTGATTACTCTAAGGGCACAAAAAAATTCCCCAGACTCACAGAGAAAGCTTATAACAGTGAAATGATTTTTGGGGTTTTTTTGCAAACTTGTCAAGCAGTCAAAATACACTCTTTGATACCCAAACCAAAGCCCTCTCACCTACGCTTAACAACAGTGAACTATTTTCAGTTGAGCTTTACTGCATCTGTTAACTCAGCTGCTAATCCATCTTGCAGGCACGGGAATGGCAGTGCACACAATACCTCAGTGACATACCTCCCTTCAACACAACAAATAATCCTAATTATTTCCATAGTGCGTACCTACAGTTACTTAAAATATCGTACACAACCGAGGTCTGTCTGGCTTCTATTTTTCCATTTTGCTTTGTTGACAGCTTTGGGTTCCCAAATTTACTGCCAAGAGGGTCAGGGAGTGCAGAGAACAAGAGAGATTTATATCCATGTGTGTACATTAAGCCAAAGGCACATTAAGAAACTTAATTTTCTACTGGAAAGAGCAACTTAGGACACAAAGAGGGCTCTTGCATCCATCTGCCCAGGTCCAAATAACCACTGCAAAGCTCATCCTGGACCCGATGACAGAGTCAGTCCCTGAAGGACCGAGTCTGGGTAAATGCTGTCTGCTGAGGTCAACTGGAGTGATTTTGGGACATCCTTCCTGGGCAGGGATAGACCAAGAGAGCCCTTCCCACACTCCTAACCCAGCTCTCTAGCCCCAAACAAAGGACAAAGATCTGTCTCTGCTCTCCAGACCAGCCCACAGAAACATCACTGGTCAGCTGAGATCCCCTCCTGCCCAGCTCTCAAACTGAGGCTGGGGCAACAGAGAGGTTGAGGTAGAAGACCCCGAGGACCAAACCCAAAAACTCTCTACAGCACATCTGGGCTGGGGACTCTGCCCTCTGTAGGTGATGTCTAAGCAAAGAGGATGCAGGATCTTGCCTTCAGTGAAGTTTAAAGAATTCATTAAAAGCGAAAACCCAGCTCACCTGAGGAAAAATACCATCAACTGCTTCATTTCCACAGCACAGCCAACAATTTCCTACCCGACAGGGTGGCCCGAATACTGCAAGGTTTTACACCCTGGAAAAATATGCCATGATAGAGCCTGCTTTCATTCCAACAAACAGGATATTGAGTCAATTAGTGGCACACCAAACACAAACCAGACAGATGAAGATAATACATTTCTTCAAACATCAAAAGAGAGAGAAACCACACAAAGACCTGAATATACAAATAAGGCAAGGGGGAAAAAAAGAATATTAAAATATTACATAATTAAACTTATTATTTAAGCAAATCTGAAAAGGAAATAACTCTGGCTAACTAGAGGATTCTCCCTGGCTCAAACTAAGACAGAAACCTTCAATGAAAACCAAGAGTTGTTTCTTAATTAAAAAAACAAAACCGAAAAACCCTCCTTAGTGTCTCTGAGTGAGAACTTAGGAAATGCAAATTCTCTTCATTATCACAGAATTCTTTAGGCATTAAATAGTTTTTATAACATGTCTCTGCCTACATGCACTAAGTGAGTGGTGTTATACAAGGGACAAGGTATGCTGAAAATTTTTGTTGTTTTTTCCCACTTCTCTGGTGAGGAGGTTGGATACACCAAGCATACAACAGACCAACCCATGTCTGGGATAACTGAGCCCCTCTATCAGCTACCAAAGAGCACATAAAAAGCCAATACTTGCAGTCAGTAATTCTTACCTTTACCTAAGGGTAAAAGTCATAGGAAAAAGAAGTTGCATACAGCCAGCAATCAGACTTCAAAATTCAACAGAGACTGGCAAGCAGATTTTACCAGGGTAATCCAAAAAACCTCACCAAGTATAATTTCATGCAATTAAAAGGGGCAAAAGGGGTGGCAGGGAAGAGAATCCATTTGGAACAGCAAATACACAGAATTACTGAAGCCTCAGGCACAAGGAACAGCAAATAGAAAAGATCTGGCTGGGAGATAGTTACTTTCGTTGTGAGACTTCTCATTTTTTTCCCTCAAATGCCCCATTAAGAAGGCAAAACAAAGGCAAAAAACCTGCCTGTTTGTATTTTTTTTTTCCCTAAAGCTTTCAGCTATTTGCCAAAAAAAAGCAGCCTTTGACCAAAACTGATTAGATCAGAACCAATGTCAATTTAAAATGGAATATTTTTCCTTCTTAACATTTTCTCCCTCCACTTTTGGCCCCTCTCCCTCTGCACACCCCAGACCCTCCACCAAGCACCTCCAGGGATGCTCACATCAGTGCAGGGTGGCACTGCACATGGGCAGGCAGGAAAAAGCAGGAATATGCCACTAGGAACCACTTTTCCAATAATTTTTTCCTTTTCAAATACAGTTTATTCCAGCATCAATGCACAAAAACACATTTCAGAGCCACACAGTAGGTTCTTGTGAGATGCACCCAGGCTCACCTATTTGTGCCAGCAGACTGGTCATCCACTGGCAAGTCCCAGATCTGGCACTAGATGACCCTTGTGATTCTGAGGATCGTGCTTCAAGTGGAAAAACACCCCCTCAAATTGCAAAAGAAACTCAGAAGGATGTAAGACATTCATGGTTTTGTGGAGGCACTCGGTAAGACAGATCTCCTCAGCCAAGAGCTGCACTACCATGGGAAGCCACTGTTCTCCCAACTGGTGGCACTGGCACATTTCAAGGCAAGCATCACTGTCCCAAGGCACTGGAACTGTGGCCAAAGCCCCTGGACATCCCCCCTTTCCAATGTTACCAGCTATGCAGGGGCTCAACAGAAGTGAAGCTTTCCTGCTTGCACAAGCAAAACCACACGTGCGCCACGACACAAAGCAGAGCTACCATTTCCGTGAGTTCCACAGCAGTAAGAGCACTAAGGGCATGCAAACTGGCAGCTGTGACCCAAGCAAAAATTTTTTAAAAAAACCCCAAAACCTAAAGATGTTTTTAATTCCTCAAATAAGAAACAAAGCTCATGGAATTCAGCCACAATTTCCTGTTTTTGACTTAAAATAAAATTAAAAAAATATCCCAGGCTTTATACAAACAATAATCTAATCTATGAATTGGAACACAAGAGAGATGTTAATTAACTTCCAGAGAGATTAATTCCCTATTGCAGGATCCAAAATAGGCATTGCAGAACCTGATGCAATTTTAAGACCAACTTTACACAGAAGAGAAGGGGAAAGAAAACAAGAAACAAACAAACACAAACAAAAACACAAGACCAACTGCAAACAACTATATTAAAGGGCAGTGTATGAATAAATATACAAGAATCTGGAAGCAGCAGGACGATTTTTTCCATTCGTAAGGACACTCTCCTTCACCCTGCCTGGGGTGGTTTTGGGCAGGAAGGAGAGTAAGCTAGATGCAGGGGCTCAGCAAAGAGCCAGGACCAGGCAGGGCCACCCAAAAGTCCTAAGTGACCAAAACAGGAGGACTGCTTTTACTCCCCTTGCTTTGATAGCAAAAGCCACGTGAGTCCCCTGTCCCACGCAGCTGCCAATGGCAGGGCTCTCTTCCCAACAGCACAGGCAGCCTGGACTTCGGACCAGAGCACCAACTCCTTATCTCCTTCCTCCTGGTGCCCAGCATGCACCAGCCACCCGCACCGCAGCACTCGCTGATCCCAGGAATCTCACTCAGGGAGGGAGCAGAAGTGAGCCCAAGCTCCATACCAAGGAGAAACAACCTATCTTCTCCTTTTGGAAGAGTATTGCTTGCTTGAGGTTTTTGGGGTCAGGACTTAGGACTTCTAGTAACTGGAAGTATAAACAAAAAGATTACGAGCTTTAAGGGTTGAGGTGTGGCAATGCCCAGCTGTAACCTAACAGTTGGGAAACCAGGCACCTTCCCTGTCTCTGCATACCCCCAGTGTCCCCAAAGGCACCTCTGTACAGGACAGAAAACTGAGCTTTGGACTGCTTCTATCAGAACAGCTAAAACCCGAGGGCCAAGGAAGAACGAGTTCACTTGGGGAACTTGTCCATCCACACTTGCCAGGAATCACAGGCCCCTGGTGCCCACAGACCCCAGTGTTACTTCTGATCCCCTCCCTTGACACCACGGCAAATAAACAGGGGTTTGCCTGGAGGGTCCCGCAGCCTTGAAGGGCATCATCTCTCCACCCTCTGCCTGGGATACATGCAAACTTCACTGTCTTCCAGGCAGGGACCGATCTTCCCCAAAGCGCAGAAATACAATGTGAATAACTCTTTTTGGTCTGGCTGCCCTCTAGTACCACTTGATGATGGATGGTTGGCTCCAGACAGCATTTCAGGCACGCTGGCTTACTGAGCACCAAGCCTGAGGGCTTTTGCTTCTTAAATCCCCCATTATTCAAGCTCAGAGATACCCGTGGCCTTTCTGCAAGACCTGATAACCAGCCTGACCTAAGAGGGGAGGCAGGGTCCTCTAAACACCTCCAGCATCACTCACGCCGTTGCTCAAAACAAACTCATTGGCACGCAAAGCCCTTCAGCAAGAGGCTCCTGCCAGCCCCAGGACGAGCAGTCGGGGACGTCAGCTCCCTGCACAGAGCAAGAGTTGTGCAAAGCCAGCAAAAACAGAGCCCAGACACGGCGAGAACCAGCCATTTGGAGGATGCTTCCCACCAACTGCAGAAATATTTGCTCTAACAGCCTTGAAGTCTTTAAGGGAGAACTCAACTTTTAAATTTTATTTTCGTTTCCAATCCACTATTTTCCATTTCTCCACACAGCAACTAAACCAACCAAAACGTACCTGAGCCCTCCGCAAACAAGGCCCTAACTGCCAGACCTTCCCCCTCGCAGAACAGTTGCTCCCCACACGGCCACATCCTGCCGCCCCTCGCAGGACAATTAGCCTTAATCCTCGTTAGTTCTGTACGTTTCCTTTAAATCCTGTTACCGCATTCCTCCGTGCACTGGAGCGCGGCTCAGGCGGCCTCCTCCAGCCTCCTCCGCGGCGGTGACGGTGACCCCGCGGTGCCTCCCAGCTCCTGAGCCGCCGGAGCTGCGCGGCTCCCAAGGGCTGCGGTGCTCCCGGACTAATCTATCTTCACCGATTAGTTCTTAATCAGGAAGGCAGACATGAACAAAGGGTGCCGATGAAAAGAGAAACGGGGAGGAGGGGGGTTAAAGAGGAGAAAAAAACCCAAAGATTTTCTTCAAGGAAAGGTTCCCCTTTGCTGCTTTAGGAGGCAACTCTGAAAACCTGGGCCAAAAGCAGCGTTTGAAGTCTAGTTACTTTCATATTTATAACGTTTGAGTCACTCCAGAAAACCTACGCCAAAGCAGACCGAGTTGGACTACTACAGTCATTTATTTTGGAAGTTTATCCAAGCCTTGGTAAAGATAAACAATGTGCCTGGATGTGAAAGAACATCAGAGCCGGGCAACCAGAGCAGCGGGGAGCTTCCACTCGCTTTGATAGCACCAAGGCACGAGATGGTATCAGCACAACCCAAAATGTACTTATTCCTTCCTGAAGAGGCATGGGAACGCCTGGGAAGTTCTTGTTTGTCCTTGGGAGGCATTCCTGCCATGCTAATGTCATGCAAAGATTCGGCTTAGAAATCTCAGGCACAATCAAGGCATTTAGACCTGACTCATTAATGGCCAACAGTTAATAGGCTGGAGCTGTAATTCCTCTCTCTGGGGACTTGAGGGTGTTTAATCCAAATCCATAAAATATATATATATATATATATATTACAGCTGCACTGTTGATCTGTTACTGAAGATAGGAAGCACCTCTCTGTCCAAAACACTCTGAAAAACAAAAGTAAACCCAGATTTTTTCAGGTCTCCACTGATTTCCAAAGCCAGTAAAGTGCATCAGTCTTCCTAAACCTGTTTCCTAAACCTGGGAAAAAAGTGATCAGTAGCACATCTTAGCACTCAGTACGTGCCCAAGGAAAATTCTCCATGAAACAAAAGTTTAACAGAAGGTAATTCCCTCAAAAGCACCACCTGAATGTCAAAATTACAAGTCAGTCTTTGGAGCTTGCGACCCCCCTTTCAATTCAAAGTTTAAGGCAACACCAGCATACCAAAAATCAGGGTCTTTCTTGTGAAAAACTGTTCTGCAAACACATGGTCAACATATTGCCAAATTGGAGAGACACCTCAAAAGAGTGACAACGCGAACTTTTGGGACTTCAAATAAACAAATCTGAACTAATCAATCTGGAAAGTCTGTTTTCTATTTGTGGCTTTGGGTTTGCTGTTTTATGTTTCTTTCTTTGTCTTAGCTGTTTGTTTGCTTTCAATTACACAGGCCCCTCCTTATCCTAACCTCTGAATCTCCCTGCGCTGTGCCGGCCGGGAGGGAAGCAGCAAGACACCGCAGTCATGGAATAGCAAATGTGAGCTAGAGGATGAGCCAGAAGAGGCTCCTTCTTCAAAGCCTGATGGTTTTGCTCTCAAATCAACTTTTTTTTGGTACATTCCCTCCATGACAAGGGTATGGCACCAGTAGTTTGGCATCAGTTCCTCTGGAGCAGGGACTATTTGCTGTTTCACAGGTCATCAGGAGGTAGCAAGCAAAGTTTACCAGATGTGGCTTTTATCACCTCAAGTGGAACTATTTTCTTTATGGGAACCCCGGCTTTTAAGGTTTTATCAGATCACTGCGATTACAAAAGCCTCACTTACATGCTCAAAAGCTCCTATAAAACCTGTAGTTCAAGGTTTATTTGGTCTAGGTGGTTTTCAACTTGGAGGAATGACTTGCAGACACAAGTAATTTGTCCTATAAGCTTTGACTGACCAGTTGCAAAGTACACTCAAACTGCGCCTGCCTCCTGAGCAAAATTCCATCAACTCACTGACCAAAAGATGTTCTTTTAAGAATATTTTTTAAAAAGAGGGAAAAGAAGGGGGAAAAAAGGCTTGCAGCAAAAAGGAAGTTTCAATTACTTTGTGAAATCAAGCAGAAAAATTAAGATCCAAGCAAACTTTATTAGCTCTGACAAGCAAATGCTGATGCCTTTGTTTCCTATGTGTGCAAAACTTTTACTAAGGAGGGGTGTGTGAGGTTTTGGGTTTGATTTTTCTTCTTTTTAAGCCACAGAAATATGCTTTTTTTTGTTTTTACAACATGCTTTGCTACAACTGGGTTTCGTAACTATATTCAAACGAGGGAACTGGCACAGAGCTATCACAAAGCAGCTGATCCTTCTCTAAGCATCCACCAACATTTCCATGTGTCAATAGTACTTCACAACCACATTTATCTATGTAAAAACCCACATTAATAAGCTCTTCTCCTGCCTGAAGAGCATGCCAAGCAGAATAACAGTGCAGATAACATAAGAACTTAGAGCAGGTTAAGAGACTCCAGAAAAAAAATACACAAAAGGCCAGATTTTTCGAATTAATTTTGCATCCACACATTTTTCAAGGCAGTTTGGCTCCTATTAAGCATTTCATACTCAGTTTGTAGTCTGCAGTCTGAGGGGCGACTGGAGGGGTCTGTGGCAGCACAGCAGTAGTCTGAAAGTTGCAATATGGGGAGCTGCGGTCCCCTGAAAACCAATTTTTTAGAGGGCTCACAAACTAAGTTTGAGAGAGCTGTGCTGCCCACTGCCTCACTCAACCCCTACACCGCTCCTGCTGAACAAACCATCTCCTCTGCCAAAACCCTCCACTGGCTCCCAGCCCCCTGAGGGCGGGTGGGCTGCAAGTTGGTGGAGCAGTTATTTCCACCGCCTCAAGGACCAGAAAAAGTCTCATTTGCTTAGAAAATAAAATTCAGTCCAAGAGCAGGTCCTGGGCAGACATAAATGAGACTTCAGTTCTAAGTGGAAAGTTTTCCACAAGACATTTTCATAGCAACACGGAGACTGTTTTGGCACCAGAGGGAAGGCAGAGCACTTGTGCTGCTCCACAATTCCAGCTCCCTTGCTGTCCCTCCAGTGCAGCTCAGCACACGATGCCCTTCTCAGCCCAGACACGGGCAATGCCCCTTCCACAGTGAGCCAGTTTGGGGCCAAATATTCCAGCTGAGCAGCTCCACTGCAGAGCAGCTTTCCAGGAGCCTGGAAGAACCACTGCCATTGCCCCAGAAATGCTTCTCCAGAGCATCAGAGCCACAACTCAATTTTGAGGAATCCATGCTACATCTCAGTACACAGCTGCACACTATGAACAGCCAGTAAAGCAGCAAGCTTCTGGAATGCTGCATTTTCCAGCCTTGCCCACAAAACCACACAAAGGCCTTTCTTGCTTCATCGATGACCCCAGGGATGCTGTCAACCCCTTGCTCCAGCCTGCCTTCCTGGGAAGAAAGGTGATGCTGCTCTGCCCCAAGTCTTCACTCTGCTCATGACTGTACAGACAGCTGGACCAGAAAGAGCCACCAATTAAAGGGGTTTCAGAAATAATTAGCTCGCATCAATCTGATACAAAGCAGGACTGAGGAAACAAGCCCAGATGAAGGGCTCTGGGAGGGACAGGCAGCAGAGCTGGATCTTGCAGCAGCTCTTCCACTGCAGATGCAGGACCAAGGCATGGATGTGTCCTTCCCAGCTCATCCCCTCCCTAAGTCAGAGCTCCCAGGGGCTAATTGGGACATGCAATAGGCTCTCTGTGGCCCTCAGGCTATCTTGGCTTGCCAGGCCGTCAGAAGAAAGGCTACATGGGAAATTAATGAGCAATCTGTGTACCTGATATTGCATGGACAAAAAAAAAACCCCAACAAAACATTAAAAAAAAATTGCACACTGCTGCCTACAGCAGGACACCACAATTTGATAGGACTTTCCAATTTAAACGGTTATAAAACTCACACCACGTGTTACTGCAAAAGGCAGGAAAGAACACATTGCTCAAAGGGGATGCCAGCACTGAAAACGAGGAGGTGGGTCAGGTTTAAATCTAAACAGGTCCACCGCACATCCATCCTAGAGCCACTGTTTATAATCAGAGAAAGGCAACTTTATACACAAAGATCACACACTAGTGGTTCCTGGCTGTTCCCAGGAAAAAAAAGCTGCTTTTCAGCTGAACTTTCCGAGAACCGTTCATGTAAATAAGACAAACCTCCAGAAACACACATGGCCAAGGCTGAAGCAACACATGGAGAAAAGCAAATAAGCAGCACAACAGGAGACAGGGGATGTCCAGTGCCAAAAACGCAACGTGCAACTTGCCCAGGACCTTCAAAACTCCCTGAAACTGGGCCACCATACAGAGGGAGGGTGTCAGTGGAAATCCTCCCTCCAGTAAGAGGCACAGCTCAAGGTTCAATCCCCCTGAAAAAAAAAAGGGATGGTGCCTGGAGAGGCAAGAGGCACCAACTCCAGGCACAGGGCAGGACATTTGCCCAGAGATCCCAATGGTGGAGTCACTGCCTCCTCACCCAAGGAGCAGCAGCACTGGGACAGGAGCACAGCCTGTGCTCCGGTGACATTCAGAACCATCCCCTACATCTCCCACCTCTCTGCTTTATCTCCCCTTGGACAAAACACCTCAGAGCTAAGACCGCAGCTGAGTTTGTAAATAAGATTTTTTGACCTGAAAAAGATGCTTTTAAGCCCTTGACTGCTGCTCCTACCAAGTGTTACTTTTCCAACTGCCAGGTATCCGTTGCAGAAGCCACCCAGCTCACACAAGCACTGCACTGTGTTCCGCTAGCACAACACCACCTACGTCCAAAAACCCATCCTGCTGCTGAAACAGACTCCCAATGTATTCCCAAGTCTGGAACCACCGGCCTGCCAGTGTTTGTGGAAAAGGCGAGGCTGAGTAGTTTAACCTACCCTGGACGAGGCGAGAAGGGGGGTGGAAGAGAGGGGAGAAAGGACTAAGATAAGGATATCACAAAATTAAAAATTCCTCCTTCTCCCCCTCTCCAGAATGCCGTATCTTGCCCACTCTCCTTGGTGCAGCTGCAAACACCAGCCTTATCTACCACCAGCTTCACACAGGCACTCCTCCTCCTCACCACAGCACAGATAAATCCCAGCATCTCTGCAACAATTCCCAAGTCAATTTTTGTGTTGCCGCCTTTGTTTGAGCAAATCCCTCCTAGGAGGGACAGCAGCATCCCAAATGACAACAGGAGAGTGCAGGAGGCCACTTCAACCTCTAAAAATTAAAGCTTTTTGAGTTCCCTACCCTCCTTCCAAACATGTTTCACAGTGTAAGCACATGCCTTCTCATTGCTGCTCCACATGGGAACACGGCACAGAGTCATATTTTTTTAGGTGTTTTGGAAAAAGCAAGCTTGGGAGACACCTCAGCCCTGGTGTTGCACAGACTGTCCACCTGCAGACCCCAGTTTTGATCCCCTCTCTTGAACAGCAGCTGGGCTTGTGCAAACAGCTTTGGTGAGATGGGAGAACAACACATTGGGCTGACAGCACCCAACTGCACCAGGGGACAACTGCATGGAGGTGTTGCTAGCAGGCAGAGAAGGGGTTTATTTTGTCTTCTTAAGCACAGCCCTGAGCAACCTGGGGGGAGGAGGGAGTGCAAACAGGACCTTTGCCATCCACCTCCCAGGCGGTACCATCCGACATCCACCAGCAGGAAGGTAAACAGCCCTGGCACTGTGAGCCCCAGGGAGGGGATGGCTGATTAGAAGGATGGGATGGATTTACCAGTTGTGTTAGTCTTTCTGAAGCAGGAAGAGGAGCTCCCTCCCTCCCCACAGCCACTGCTGCATCCTGGCACCCTCCATCAGCAAAAATACTCTATGAAATAAAGTCTGCAGCTAAAAAAAACCTGGAGGAGCAATGGGCAGCCCCTGTGATGGGGAGGCACCAAGCAACCCGCCAGCTATATGGGGAGATCCTGGCAGGGCTGAGACAAGGCTCAGGCAGGAGGGCTGCCCTCTGTGGCAAATCCACGTGGGCTGGGTGTCTCCAGTGGATGGCTGTGCTGTGACCAGAGCAGCTTCCCACTGCGGGGACAGACCTGTCCTGGGGATGCACCCAGACAAAACAGGCCAAGCAGCACCCAGACAAGATCCTGCAGCGATGCAGTGATGGGCCCTGCTGCTTCAAATCCACGTGCCTGGGGCTCAGTCAAGGAGATAAATGCAGGGAGCAGAAAAGACACAGAGGGCAGAAAACCAGGAGCCAGCAACTATCCCTTGAGAGACCAAGTGCTGGCCACCACCCCGTCAGCGTTTCTGTCCAAAAGCCAAGACTTACTTTCCTTTCTAAACTCTACCCCTGCTGCTTAAAATAGAAAAATAAAAAAGAATAAAGTTCCCCATCCTTACACCACCAAAGGAAGAGGCAGGAATGGGAGAAGTGTATCCCTCCAGCCTGGACACCCTCAGACAAAAGTCCAAGCTAACACTTAAGCCTTGAAGCTTCACTTGAGCCCCCAGGTAAGAAGATTTCCAAGACTGCCACAGGCTTAGGGACAGCTCCCCTCCTGCTCGTGCTATTTTCAAACAATGACATTTCTTCCAAAACAAAGTGTTTTGCAATCCTTGAGCAATTCTTTCCTTTTCCAATAAAAAGCAAAATTCTCTTCATTCTCAGCCAGTCAAGACTCTCAACCACAGGCACAACCACCAGCTCCAAATCCATCCACCCTGCATTTGGCCACGTCAGAGCCCTCACCCCAGGCTCCCGCACTGGGCTGGCTCCAGGCAGGTCTTGCTGTACCACTGCTCATGGAAGACTGGGAAAGGTTAAATTTTAACTTGAAACTCCTTCCCTAAACTGCCTGACTTGTCTTCTGAACCTTGCTCCTGTAACTGAGGGATTTCACTTAATCTATTTAACTTCCAAGTGTGCTCCTTCTGCCATAACTTGTTTCCCAAAACAGAAATTGCTTAGTGTCTTGCAATATTAATATATATATATAAAACTGAAAATCCATGGATTTGATTGAATGAATATGACCTATTTCTCATAGCAATATAAGTATTTCCAGGTCCCAGCAAAGGCACAGTAAAAGTAGCTCTACATCAAAATGAAACTGAAGCCAATAAAGACATTTGCTTTGAAAGAAATTAATATGAATCAAATCCAAAGAAGCGGATTTCATGGCACAGTCTGCCTATGTTAACTGCCCAGTAGTCTCCCAAACTGCCAGTCCAAAGGCAACACACAGTAAAATTTACATTCTGTGGTCACTCAGACAGACATCTGGTGCAAAGGCTTGCACTTTAAAATAAAAACCCATTGAAAGCACTTCTTAAAGAGCTTTGCAGTTTAAAAACAACACCTAGGAACTATGTGGGACTGAGCAATTTAATCCCAAAAGAAACATGGGCAGTGCCAGAGCTCATCCCTGGATCCAGCTGGGAGAACACAAGGGGTTAAACATGTGGTGAGCTCTTGCAGCAGTAGCATGAAGGGCCCATTTAAAAAGAAGAACCAGAAATAAGGAATTTTGCCAGTTTTTACCCCTGATAAATCCACATTCCAGTCTGTCAGCTATCTTGTTATCCCCAGAGCTGCTGAAGTGTCTTTGGCTGTAACTATGCATGACTCCAGCTTTGAGTAATGGAAATAAAGTATGTGCACTGCGACTGCAGCGTTCCTTTCCCAATCCCAGAAAAAGAAAGGCAGAGTAGGAGGAGATCCTAGAGAAGCTCAGGAATTTTGTACAGAGAGGTTGGAAAGCTGTTCACACCCTACATCGGCTGCACACTGCACCAAACCCGCCTGGGGAGAGATGCCTACAGCTTGTAAAGGAGATGTCAAGTTTTAGCCTAACACAGCAGCTCTTACTGTCTACAATAACAAACAAATAAATACTCTTCCAGATTCCCAAGTCCAGTTTAGCTAGCAATTCATACTCAGCAAACATTTGGAAGCAGTATTGTAAAATTAAACAAAGCTATCATTTACAGGAAACCCTGCCTCGAGTACAAATTATAGAGTTGTTAAGTTTATCTGGGAATGCCTTGCCCCTGAGTGCTGTATAATTATTCCTAAATCTTTCAGGAAAGAATGCAAATATTTTCAAGCCATAATTCATTGACAAGGAGGAAGTCTCATTTAACCTTTTGTGCATATTTTGATACCTAGAAATTAACCCCTACTTTCCACACCTATTTTTCAGGATCCTACTGAGCCAGCTGGGCAGCGAGTGGACCCGCAGCCCTTGTTTTGGCAAGGCTGGACAGGAGCACCAGGCTCACCTGGCACCCTTGCCCGCTCCCAGACTGCTTCCACAGCAGCTTCAGGGCTGGTTTGGAGCAGCGCCGTGCCAGCCAGGCTGCTCTCCTCACAGAACTTTCCCCATAAGGAAGGTTTCAGGCTGCTGAAAAGACTGGCTGTTCTCGCAGGAGTTACGGCAAGAAGAGGTATAAAGGAGCCTTTAATAATGCGGAGGGCTGAGTTATGTGGAGTTTTCACTAGCGAGGCGCCTGCACCAGGATCCCCTGGATGGGCAGGATTCAACAGGGCTGAGCAGCCTTGAGCCCCGTCTTTTCCAGCCTCCTCTACCCACCACTCCACAGCTCTTCAACGAGCCCAAATTACCTTATGTTAAATAGCACAAGCCACATGGCCAAGAGCAGTCACACCTTTCTGAACCCCCCATTAAAGTGTTTTGTTTTGCAAAGGCAAAGAAGGTCAACTCATCCTCTGCTCAGGACCCTCGAGCAGTCCAGCGCTTTATTTACCACTGGCAAGAAACTGAGACATGCTTCTAAAGAAACAGTCACTTGCAGCCAAATGCAATATTACATGCATCCCCCAGGACACCTGCAAAGCCAAACACACAGCACCCACGCTCCGCACGGCCCCCCTGGGTGAGCACCCACTGCTCCCTGGAGACCCATCCTGCTGCAGCCCAGCGCTGTGCCAGGGTCAGCCACGTCCTGCCTGCCGGCACCCGGCTGCTCCAAAACCCTCATGCACCCACTAAGCTACAAAGGAAAAAAACCACCCAACCGAGCAACACCCAGCCTTACCTTTTCAAAAGGCAGCACTCACGCTATTGTATTTTCCTGCCAGTGACATTATTAATTTAAAAGAGCTCAGCAGCGGGTGTTATCCCCCGGCGCTCACGGCAGCTCTTTGGCACAGCGGCTGGGTGCAAGGAGGCAGGCGCTTGCAGCCTGGGGAGCATCGCCACCGCTCACGATTACTCAGGCACGGAACGCAAACAAGTACGACATCAAGGTTAGGCTGCAGCAGCTACACACAAACAATATCCATGATGCACATTCGCTGTCACAGATCAGTGCTTCTGATATGGTGAAACTGGGAGACAAAAGGACCTGGCTTCTTTCCTCTGGGTGGAAGCAGGTCACTGTATTCCCTCCCTCGCAAACAGGTAAGCTCAAGAGTTTTCAGTACAAAGAGGAGAGAATCTGTACTGAGAAATGAGGCAAAATGGATTTAAACCCAACTCCGCTAAGATGCCAGGATGCTCCAAACCACTACGATGATGCTCCAAACCACCACCTGGGTCCCAGCAGTACAAAAACTCTTCAACTCCTTTCCAGTGAGCAGTTGTGAGCTTTCTTCCATGCCTCGAGCCAGGGAAGGGAGGCCAGGCCAGGCACAGAGCCCTTGCATTCCCTCCTCATCCCACTGCCATGCTCGGGGAGCAGGGAGGCAAGAGCACGTAAAACCAAACCAGCAAGCAATTGCACTGGAAGAAAGCAATCTCATTATAAGAGTTAATGAAAGCGAACCACAATTATTATGTAAACAGCGCTGAATCATTAGCAGACACTATTAAAGCCATTTTTCCCCCCACTGAGAATAAAAGCGTACGGCCCTATGGCACCCTCAGTTCTGTCTCTAAACCGAGCCAAAACTCAGGAGGAAGCCTGTTTGTTTTCCTCCAGTCCAAACTAAACCAGCAGCACCACTCTGACCCCTGATCTGCATGCCAGGCATTTGCCAGCTGCTCCCAGTGCCTCTGCCCAGGCAAGGGGACATGGCCACTACTGCCTCACTGCCTTGGCTCACCAGGCACCCTGTGCTCCCCCAGGACCGCTGGTCACCACACTTTAGAAACCCTAAGGTTGGCAGGTACACAAAAAAAAATCCAGCCCACACTATTCAGAGCAAAGGCAAAGCCTGCCCTGGGTGCCCATACGTAGCTGGCAAGAGACTGATTTTCCATCAGGCTTGTAATTGTGCTCGTTTCTTTGATCACATAAATGCTCTGTCCCTCCCATGGGAATGGGCCAAGAAAAGTCAAGGAAGGTGCAGGAGGTTATTTATCCCCCTTACTGCAAGGCTCTCCCTATCACTAATTTCTTTCCATTAGCAGCACTCACCACAACTGGGTGAAGCTGCTTGCTCTTTAACCTTCCATGGGGCAAAGTTACCTTTAAAACGAACAAACAAACAAGCCAGCTCCCTTGCAACAAAGGAGGGCACTGCCAGCCAGTTGGCTATAAAGACACTCAAACAAGATCCTCATGTTTGTAGGAGAAGCAGAAAACTGCATTTCAGCCCAGTAAAAATCCTGGCTCCGTCTTTATGTTCCAAGAATGCTGAATTGAAACAGGCTCCACTCTTTAAAAAGAGGAGAGTACAAAGAAGCAAAAAGTTTGTATTAAAACCCATGTAATTTTTTAAAACACCACTATTAGAACCTGTAGTACCAGCCGAGAGTGATTTATCACCCCCTGTCATCACAGCCTGCAACACAGAGCTTTTTATACCAAACTGTCAGTGCTACAAAGCTAAAGCCCCAGCTCATAATTTCTTAAAGCTGGCCCTCTGCTGCCAGCAAATCCCCTAAACCCGGGGATTTGGGGGTCCAGAGCACTGCTGCTCCTCCATCAGTGCCACGCAGGGCGATGTGACCCAACGCAAAGCATCCAGCACAGGTTCTGCACGGTGCTTCCAAGCAGGAGGATGTTATAAGTCAGTGTAGGTAAACAAATCACCCAGGGTAATTCCAGCTTCTTTCAAAAGGAAAGTCAACGGGCCATAAAGGCTTTAACTGCATTTTCCGATGCAAGAAGGGATGTACCTCGAGGTGCCTGGTTTTCACGGGGCAAGCGGTCAGAGCTCTCTGAAAACCAGACACCCTGACATTTGGGGTTTTCCTGTGAAGTTGTTACTCTAACACACCCCAAATCACCAGTAATTTCTAGAATAGCACTACAAACCACAAGAGGTTAAACTGACTGCACATTACTTAAACTAACCTAAGGGTGACCCCTGGAAAGGAACAGCTATTGGATGTTGTGGTTCTGTAGAAACTCAATTACCAAAGCCAATTTCCTATGAGCATTTTTAAAAAAGGAAAAAGAAGGAAAAAAAAAGAAAAGGCAGCAACAATGCTGACAATGTGTAAGGGCCACATATTTTCACCTCCTGAAAGCTGCAGCCTTGCCTGTATAAGAACTGTTCCTATTCCCACAAAAATGTTCAAACATATTTTAAACATTTCATCATTGTTTGCTCCCATCTGAATTTGCTTAAAATCCAGACAATTCTCAGCTTCTAAATTGGAAACATTAAGAGAAATACTCCTTCAAAATCCTTTGCTCAGGGTAGCCCTTCTCTGCCATCCACATACCTTTCCAACACCAAAGCTTGCAGAGAGAGAAGTCCCTCACAGGGAACTCCTACAAATCCAAGTCCATCAGCCACTGGTTGTGTAAGCCACAGAAAATACGAGTAGAAAGACAGGAAACTAACAGATTTTATTTCTCTGCTTAGAACATGAACAAAAGAAGTATTCCTAAGACTGTTTCTGGGGAGGTAGGGAATCTGGCAATGCTTTACATTGGGAAAAAGGAACTACCGTTCTAATTTCACATTAAAATCAACACTGAGCAGCCCTTAATTAAGATTGATCCCATCATTTGGTATCCCCACATATGCTTTTTAAGCGCCATCTCCATCCTTTCAAGCACTTTGTCAGAGAGGTGATGCACTGCTGCCCTTGAGGGCCATCACCCCATCCCACCTCCCTCCTCTCCCAGGACCCACAGAGACATGGGAGGTGACAAATTGCAAGGCATGAACTAGCAGGGATGATTGTGCCAACCACGGCCATTTTCAAACAGAAAACACCATCCTAAGAAAACTACCACAGCCACATCCTCACAGGGGCAAGGCCTGCCAACAGCCCACATGGCTGCCACCAGCTCTGCACGCATAAAGCCTCCAACACTTTCTCACCAGGTCCCCTCTTCCCAACACGCTATTTTTATCCAAGCACCTTTCCCGGACAAGAAAGTTGTAAACAAGAAGAAAATCCTCTGGCACAAACATGGTGCTTCAGCCACAGCCTCTGCAGGGCTGCACATATTCTGCAATAGAAAAACACAAAACATGCAAAGAAAAACACAAAAATCTCTCCTAGAAAAGCAAAATAGTTTCATGAAACACTTTAACAAACCAGGAAGCAGGTAAGACAGGATGCAACAATGTAGTAATCTCTTTTAATTAAAACATATGGCAATTAAAAAAAAGAATACACACAGAAGCTTTCTTCCTGAGATGCACAAACTCCACTGAAGAGTATGAACTGCACCTTTCAGGGCACCAGAGGAGTTTGCCATAGGGCATCTTGGAGCACACCAGGTAATCTAGGGAGCAAGAGGGAAGCTTACTGGGTCCTCGAATTGCTTAGCAATGGGAGAAGGAAGTTATCTTCATAATCTCAAAAGAAAGAGAAAGCAGGAGGAATGTGAGGAATGCAAGGAGGTTATTGCCCGGGAGACCGGGACTGGCAGCTCACTCTCAGCCTGGCCGCCGGCGAGGAGACACACATCCTGACCTCTCTGGCTAACAAGAATTTCCTTCCCCCACCAAAAAAAAGAATCAGAACAAAAGCAAGTAATCAGGTCCCTGCGGATTGCTCCTCTTCTGGGAGGAGGCAAAAAATTTTGCAGCTGACTGAATAATCCTAATGCTCCATCCTGGTGTTGCTCACACCTGAAGGAGATGGCAAGCATTGAGCCTGTGCAACTAACACAGGCGCACATCCACAGAAGTCCATGGCGAGTCCATGGGCAGGGCTATGTGTGAAGGGGACAGGAGATGAGAACCACACGTCTGACACCTCTTGAAAAGCACTGGCAGTCCTTCCTCATCCATGCAGGTTTCAGGGTTGGCAACCCATTGCACAGAACCAGGACAGTGGGGTCTGCACAAGCCACCATCCAACACCAAGAGCAGGCTAAGACCACAGACATCACCACCTCAAGGAACTGGGACCTTTCCAGCCTTCTGACAGAGGTCCCAGCCCTGTCAGGCAGATGCTACCTGCACCTCCAAGACAGAATATACTCATCTGGGACCTTCTCCCGTCAGAGCCATCTCACACACACAGCAGTGATGCTTCATCCTGAACTTTCTTGGCTCCACAGGTACCAAGGAAATACCTCGGCAGAGAGGAGATGCGGAGACCCAAAACAGCGCCTCGCTGTCGTGCTGGCCTTGCTCTGCTGCTGTTTCAGTATGAATAAAAAGCTTGTTGACATACGAAAGCCACAGAAAATCTCCCTGAAACTACAAAACAGTACTGAAAACATTGTGCAGCTCAGGCCTTCTGCACAATGTACACACGCCTATTCAGCCTCTTAAAAAACAGCTACATGTCTAAGGAAACATCTGATAATTAAGGCAATTTTAACAATAGATAATAATTTGACTATGAATTGTATGGAATGTAATGACTGCTTATTCTGGCAGAAAAAACAGAACTTTCTATGAAGTGCCTGCCAAGGAAAACGATACTCCCACTCAGCCCGGACCACTGCAAGCAGTTGCTGCTAACCACATGCTTCACGCTGCTGGCTGCTAGGACACGGCGCGCCGCTGCAGCCGAACAAAACCCGGCGCTGCACATTCGCAGAGAGAAAGCAGCGAGCGTCCCAGGCGAGCGGCGGCCGGAGCCGTGACTCAGCCGGGAGCCGCCGCCGGCTCTTGCCAACACTCACCGAGCCGCACTCACGGCCGCCAGCGCCGGACGCCAGCGCGCTCGCCGGTGGCCTGCGGGCAACTCGCACGCTGCCAGTTCCTCCCTCCCGCTGTTTCCAGTTGCTAAATGACATTAGAAGCAGCTAAAAATACTTCAAGCAATTCTCGCATTTACTTTTCCGTGCCAGCACTTGTGTTTGCCGCGGGGATGATCTCCAACGGTCACTTCCCCACCCACAGGTGGCCGGGCAATCACTCCATTAACGCATGCCAGGCAGGAGAAAACCCCCTGCCCACCAAGGACCGCTGCCTTCATTGGACGGGAATCATGGCAAACAGGTACAGCTGGTGGCCAGGTCGCTCCACACTTTCAAACAGACCTCAAGGATGACCAGGTGTTATCTGGTACTTCTCGTAACACAGCAAGTCCGGAGCTGCCTCCTGCAAACCGACTGCAACAGGCTCAGCAGTGCCAGACAGCACGAGTAACACTGACCTGGAGGGGATCCAGGAACCGTTGGAAGAGGCCACATGGAAGAGAAGCATGTGAAAAACTAAGGAAGCATTTGCTGAACATGACATGTAAAACAATGGGCTGGTTTTGGCTGGAGTAGAGTTAATTTTCTTCACAGTGGTTAGTATGGGACTGTGTTCTGGATCTGTGCTGAGCATAGAGCCGATAATACAGAAAAGTGTTTGTTATTGCTGAGCAGGGCTTACACACAGCCGAAGTCCTCTCTGCTTTTTGTACTGATATGCTGGCAAGGAAGTTGCAGGTGCACAGGAGATTGGGAAGAGACACAGCTGGGAAAGGTGACCCCAACTGACCAAAGAGAGATTCCAGACCATACAACATCATGGTCAGTATATAAAGTGAGGGGAAGGAGGAGAAAGGGGAGGACATTTGGAGTGATGGCATTTGTCTTCCCAGGTCACTGTTGCATGTGATGGGGCCCTGCTCTCCTGGAGATGGCTGAACACCTGCCTGCCAAAGGAAACAGTGAATTCCTTGCTTTGCTTGCATGCTCAGCTTTTGCTTTCCCTGTTGAACTGTCTTTTTCTCAACCCACAAGTTTCCTACCTTTTACTCTTTTGGTGCTCTCCCTAATCCTTTTGGGAGGGGAATGAACGAGTGACTCTGTGAGGCTTGGCTGCTGGCTGGGGTTAAACCACAACAAACAGCAATGCAAACAAAGCAGCCTTCCTGACTGACCAAGGGCAGCACACCGGGGCACCTACTGACAGCCATTAGCACACTGGGGACGAGTGAGCAGCAGGACACCAGGGCACACCTGCCCAAAGTTACTTTGGGCAAAGTCCCAGAAGTCCAAAAATCAAGGGTCAACCAATTTCCTGTGCCACGGGTAAAAAACTGCTGTCAACTGCTCTCACAAATAAATGCAGCTATTCAATTAATTTGGTTTAAACAGAGATTAATTACACTGAATACTTCACTAAGACTGAACAGAGTGCTGCTTGCACCCAGCTCTCTGCAAAGGCAGGTTCCAGGTTCATTCTGTGCTCCCCACCACTGCCAGGACAGCAGTGCCAGCGAGAGCAGGGATGACACTGCTGCCGGAACTTTGCCGGTGAACTGGCTACATTTTCCACCAACAGACAAGATGGGTTCTTTTTCCCTTTTCAATCCAGGAAAATAAACATCTACTTCTTCCAATTAGCCGGAAAAGGGAAGGAATTTCCGTCTGTTTAACACCTGAGGGCAGGAAGCAGCCTTTTGAAAGAAAGGTTGGGTGGGGGTTTTTTGTTTTTTAAATCACAGCCCCCTACTGTGGGTCTCCGGATGCCACCGCACCAGCTCACTTTGCATTTCACTCTGCAGCCCCACCAGACCAACCAGGGTAAGCAGCCCCTTCAGATGGTCACTCCGAGGCGTGTTGCCCCATCACCAGGACAGCCCGGAGACACATGGGATCCATAAGGAACAACACATTCTGAGTAGAGTTTGAACAAAGTCAGAGGCTCCGGGACCCAGAACTTCCCAAGATGTGACCTGTCCTTGGGAAACTGTCAAAGTCATCTTAAAAGCAGTTACAGCCTGGTGCTCTGCCCACACCACCTACTATCTACAGGCTATCAAGAGTCAGGTTTCACAAACCAACGTAGACATCAGGTCTGGCAAGCACTGACCTCTCCAGCAACAGCAACACTGCGGCTCACCACTGCCAGGAGCTCTGCCACACACGCATCACAGGGCCACGGGAGCAGCAGCCACTGAAGAACACTCGGGTACAAAGCAGCACCGAAGGGCCGCGAATTATGAAAAGCTTCCACACAGATTTACAGCAGTAGTCTGTGTTTATACCTCTAACACTAAGGCTACATAAAAGCAAACAAGTTCTCTATGTCCCACACTACAAATAACCCATTTTACACCTCTTATCAAGCAAGCAGTGAGTTGACCAGCTGTGTGCTTCTTTCAGAAATGCCTAGGTACTTCAGCAAGATATAACCTGCTATTTATGCATACTCTAATTAGGTCCTAAACCTGGTCTAAATAAATATTAAAGTGAACTCCTGGGTAATTATGGAGAAGGAGCAGCCTTTTAATGCCACTGAAATACCAATGATACAGATAAAACGCCTGCTGGAATAGGCATTTCCCTGAAAGAAAAATGTTTACATACCTACTGCTCCAGAAGAAAATAAACATGGCAAAAAAATCCATGTGAGATGCTATAAACCTCCAAATGACTCCCAAGCCCTTCCAGTGAGGATCAGTTTCACTTGCTGCTGCATAGTCCAGTGCAGGGACACATCTGCCGGCACCACCCAGCTGCTTCACTTTGACAATTCAAGACCAACATTTTGTAGGATCAGTAATCTCTGACAGCAAAGAAATCACTACACTTACAGAAACAAATCTGCCACAGCTTTTAGGACAGCTTTTCACAAAGATGCTAGAGAGTTTCTGTCTGCACTGTGATCTAAAGCAACCTGCTAAGAGAATGTGAGAATAAAGCATAATCCATCAAATCAGTACAAAAATCTAACAAAGAAGTTGATGGACTTCAGATATGAGTTCATGCCAGTAACAACCATGTGTCCACACGTCATTCCATCAGCATTCATGTGTCCACACGTGATTCCATTCAGCCCCTGAACCCTCCCCAACCTGTCCTCCACCACAGTACAGGGAGCAGAGAGGGACTACCAAGCAGAAATCACCAGTTTCCACCATCATCCCCAATGGGATACTTGTCCAAGCACATGGCTCATTCCCTCACTCACATTTATCTCATTCCCATTAATAGCCAGGCACCAGGTAACGCCTTTCCAAAGCACTTACTCTCCTGATGGAAAACACACCACTTATCACCTGAAACACCAACTGAAATCAAAGCTTTGGCAAGTGACTCGTTTCTGGAGACACAATACACACCACAGACCTCTTACCCTGGTGCCAGACCTCAGCCTCCAGCATTATCACTTGGCCCATGGCACTCCAGTGCCCTGTGCTGATCCCACAGAGGCAGGTGAAGTTCTCCACTCTGAGAAAGTTCGACACCAGCAGTGGGACTGGTGGTTGTGTCTGTGTACACCAGCTGAGCGGCAAGAGGGGAGATCCGGAGCCTCTAAACACAACCCACGCCAAAAACCACATGAATTCACAGGGGGAATGTGAAACTGCAGCAGGTGTAGCTCCTCACTCCAGGTTTAATTTTAAATTCAGTCGCACTTGAGGTACACCACACTTTAAAGCTGTGCACAGCACACCTCCTTTAAAGACTTCCACCACCTTCTCTGAAACACCCCGCACAGCAGGATTACATTTAAAATGCAACTTTGCAAGACCTGTTGCTTTCCAAGAAAGGCCGGACACAGACTCCCTGCGCCCCTGGAACAGCAACACAACCCAGCCGATATTTTCAGCATGTCATTGCAGAAAGCCCTTCTTTTCAAATAATCTTACCTTGCTCATCACTTTTCTCAAACAGACAACAGCTTTAGAGCTTCAAATGGAAGCCCTGTCAGCATGACCTACTCCTGACATTCTCCAAAGCTCACCAAGCCATCTTAAACAACAATATATAAAATCAGGACTAGGTTAAACCTTCCCAATATTGGACTTAGGAGGAAGTCTGCTCACGTCCTGATCCTACACCAACGAGGGCTGGACTCAAATGCAAGACCATTTATTAGAGACCATTTTACAAAGCACGCAGAGTGAAGGGGAGAGAGTATTTTAACTGCAAACAGTCAGACGTTTCTCATTAAAATATTTCTTGGAGAAGTAAACGGGCCTGCAATTTTATTCAAACAGATGTAGGCTAAATGCATATCATTAGTCTGACAATATAAAAGCACAAGCGACTGAAATTATTTTAATTTTGTCAGTGAAAAGGATAATGTATGCATATCTGGAGGGCACACCAATGGTAAAGATTACCCCCAGCTTCTATCTGAGCCGTCTAAAGGTATTTACTTGGAGTCTGTCTGTGTTGTGACAGTGTCCCAGACCGAAATGAATGCCTCCAACACTCCACATTTTTGAGCCATTCAGTCATGCATTTTTGTTATTGTTGAAAGTAGTGCGAAATTGCAGTGCATGAGCTGGAGTCCTTGGTGGTCTCCGAGGATTCCAGCTAAAAAGGCACTTCCTTTGTTCCGCGGAGAATGCGGTCCAGTAGGTCATTCAGAAGGGGAAATAAAAGCAGCGGCCCTGGGAGGGAGATGAAGGATGAAACAAAAAGAATAAAATGTTTTGGGTGTGAGCACATTAGCTACCATTTCCTACTGCTGCCGGCTGCGAGCACTCCTGTCCCTGGGATGCGCAAGTACCTCGGGACGAAGGTGCAGGAAAGGAAGAAAGAATGAAAAAGAACAGAAGGAAGGAGAGAGAGAAAAAAAAAGAAAAAAAAGAACACAAACAAAAAAAGGAGCCGTGTCTCAGTCCCTCCGCCAGCAGCCGCCGGGCACCGGGGCGGGACGGGCCGCCCGCTCCCCGCCGGGGCGAACGGTGGCCCAAGGGCAGGAGCGCCCGCCCCGCCGAGCCGGGAGCGGGGCCGGCAACAGGCGCGCTCC